>PVKE010002132.1:0-87221 GCA_004027555.1 Craseonycteris thonglongyai
CCCTTCATTAAAATCATGAGCATCGTTGTCCTCTGTTCCTTACTGCAGGCCCTCATCTCCCACCTGGACTGCTGCAGTGAGGCCCACCAGCCCTTTCTCCTCCTATGGCATGCAGACATGGGTCACTTTTCTTCTGTACCCAAACTTCTCAGAGGCTTCCTTAGGGTCACAGGATAATATCAACTCCTTAGGATGGCATAAAAACTGCCCTCCATCCTACTGTCTCCCCTCTCCTCTCATACAACAGCAGTTCCCAGCTTCTAGGCCTTTGCTTATGTCCATCTCTCTGTTTCGTTGCTCTCATCCCTAATTCTGCCCATGAACATGAGGTCGTGCTATAGATGGCATTCTAGAATACGTCCCATCAGCCTCATAGGATGCCGTCTATAAAATGACTTCACGGCACATAGCTATGTGGGCCTGTCTAGGGAACGGGAATCAAGTTTTAATGGTTTTTGTATATTTGAGTCCCCAGCACCAGGGGAAATGCTTAGTGCTCACTGGCTGGTGACAAATGACTGTTTCAGGTGAATTAATGACTCCTTGGGCATGTCTTCTTGGGTGTCTAGAAGGAAAAAAACCAAATAGCACATTATTTGTTTCCTATAAGGTGCTTTAGCTTGTTTTAAAATTCAGGGGGGAAAAAAGAGGAAAACCTCTAATGGAACTGAGGTTTTGAATGACAACAGTGTTTCACAGTGATGTTCTAAATACCACTGCTGGAAAATACTGGGATTTAGTGAACCCTGGCTTTCTGTAGGTATAGGTGGCATGTTCGACTAATGCTAGTGCCAGTGCCCATTTGTCAAAGGGCCAGGACCTGCCCAGGTGCTTGATGTGTGGCCTCTCTGGTAGGTCAGAGCTTCAGGCATCAAATGAGTAAGGTCAGTGAATGAGACTTGGGAGTCAGGGCTTGAGAGTTGGCTTCTGCATAAGATGTTGGCTGCTGTCTCTGCCCAGCAGGAGTGAGATTTGTCGGAGTTCCTGAAAGGGGATCAGCAGCCTTATCTTGAAAAACAGAACAAACAAAACCCCCAATATGCAATAAATGAACATTTCTGAAGTTCTTACTATGTGCCAGGCAGGCACTCTTGCCAAGCATTTCAAGAGAAAGCCTTTGTCTGGGTCTTCTGCTCCCATAGCGTGGTGTGGAGGCTGAGTCGCGGTGTTCCCGGCGACTGTGAACACATATGGAAGTAGAAGAGTAGAAAAATAAAAGAAAGAAGAATGGAGTCTACAACTCGTGCCTGTGGCTCATCATGACTGTGCAGCTGTTATCAGCATGAGTTGATAATGGAACTTTATCTTAATGTATAATTTTTAAATGAAACTGTCTTGCGGGTTACTTTTACTTTTTCTAGTCTAACACTACTAGCTCAGCTTTCCGGCAGTGTTCACAAAGGAGCCGGTGGGCGTATTTTTGGATTGAGCACATCAGTAAATGGGTTCATGTTCTTGAAGCCCAGGTTCTCCCTGAGAAGCAAGGAAGGGACATATAATATGAATGGGGGAGGTGAGAAGGAACCCATGGTGGGGATAAGTAGAGATTTCACTGCAAACTCAAGTATACTCGTATGTATATATGTGCATGTATTTCTTTGCTCTGTCTTCTGAAAGAGTCAAGAAGCAAAGATGCCCCTATAGTAATTCGTAATAAACACACTTAAGCACTTGTGTGTTAATCTCTAATATCACTGCCCCTTAAAACAAACCATATTTCTCAGGGAAATGCTAATTCCAGGGCTCAGCAAGATGCTTCTGAGGCATCCTGTTAGGCCAGAAAGTAAGAAACAGCTTTAAAAAATAGAGAAAGAGAGATGTCTAAAGGACACAGGAAACAGCTTGAAAAAGCTTCTATTGGACAAATCTGGGATAAGGTGAGCACCAGAAGAATTAAATATGGTATTAGTTATAAACAGTGGGGGAGGAGGGATTATTTAGTCCATTCTGATAATAGATGGATGAATGGATGGAAGGATGGGGGAGAGTAGGAGCCTCTTGCTTCTTAACAAAGTGCCAAGTGCCAGCTAGTAAATGCAGAGGGAGCGCTGGAGCAGAACTCAGCGTGTCACCATCATCATCACAGTGAAGATTGCATCAGGCAGGACTCATCAATGGATGCTAAATCGAAGCAGACGCGTATAGGAGCAGGATGTTTGCATGGTGTTCATGTTTCTCCCAGAGATTACCGGTACTTATTAGTTGTAAGGGAAAAAGAGTAATTATAAAGTGGAGAATTGGGCCATACCTTGACCAGGACAAAAATTCATAGCACCATTGAGAGGCAGATAAACACCATGTGCCTCCAGATACCATGTCCTGAGAAGAACACAGCATATTCTGGCTAGGAATGTACAACCTAGATGTAATCGTGAGGAAACATCAGACAATGCCCTATTGAAAAAGCAGGGTGGGCTGGGGAAGGCTGAGAACCATATCCTTCAGAAGTAGCGCAATCAGACATAAAGTAGAAACAGAATATGCCAAAACGAGGAAATGATAAAATGTTAGTAGCAGTAGGTAACAATAGATGAATGAATCTGGGTAAAGAGGCAAAGAGTATATGGGTATTTTTGTACCATTCACATTCTTGCAACTTTTAAGTTCACAAGTATTTCCCCATACAAAGTCACAAAATTAAAAAGCTATATCATTACCAAGTCACTGATTGTTTTCTAAATAAATGTTTTATGTTTTCTGTGATTTGTTTTTTTTCCTCCTCTCTCTCTCTCCTCCTTCTCTGCCCTCTTTAGAAGCCCAAGGCTGGTGAGAAGGGCATCGCGGTGGGGCAGACTGTCATCACGAAGCATCGGAACACCCGGTATTACAGCTGCAGAGTGGTCGCTGTGATGTCACAAACCTTCTATGAGGTCATGTTTGACGATGGCTCCTTCAGCAGAGACACATTCCCTGAGGATATCGTGGTGAGTAAGTTCCCGGGATGCCTGCTCCCCAGTTTACTTCTTGTGTAACTAAGCCAGCTGAACCTTTTAGGAATCTTTTGGCTTTTGGAGGCACTCATTTCACGTACTACTTGACTCAGGTGCGCTGTTTTCCCAATGCAAAGAAAAAACATTTTCTAGTAGGCTTCCTAAGCTTCATCATTCTAAACATGTAGAAACCAGGTGAACCTAGACTCACTTCCCCAAATTCTTTTAATTAAATGAAAAATGTACATAGCCAGGAAAGGAAAAATACAAATACACTTATTATTTGCTGTTAAAGTATTATCATATTTGAATGACTTTATGCTGCTTTTTCTTTGTGCTTAACTGGAGAACATTGCTTTTATTAATCTATCCTGACAGTGACATCTGTGATCTGACAGAAACATTTGTGGATTTTTGTATGAGAGTAACAAAAATCACACAGGAAAAAAGCTGTGACTTTTACTGAGTTTCTTAACTGTGGTCTGGAATAAAAGATGTGTGTGTATAGGTGTGTGTGCGCCTGTATGTGCATGTGCACATACTTGCTTGTCTGTCTCTTTCTCCCTCTGTCTCCTCAGTGAACACCTTGGGGCTTATTCGGAGAAACTAGTGAATGTGTCTCAGGAGCTTGTTAGCAGGATGTTTCATAAGAACAGCACTTTCCACAGAAGGATTTTTGAAACTGAGATCAAATAACTGGGATCAGGGTTAATCTAATGGTCATGTTGTTTTCGCTTCTATATTTAAGAGAAGTATCATTTTGAGGAGCCAGGCCTCTGTGAGTAGTTGTAACATCAGCCTTATTCTAGGTCTGCTGATGCTTTGCTCTTTGTACTTGGAAAGACAGGTTTCTTAATGACTCTTTAATAGTAATATTAATTATGTTATGTGCTGTTGATTATTAAATGTAACCATATGATATTACTTATAAAAATTTCTAGAACTTTGGTCTCCTGAGGCCAGAGAAACATTGATTTGATGAGCTTTGTTACACTTCTTTTTATGCTGCTAGGATGGACGAGTTTGTAAACAAAAGTGACCTTATCTGAAAGATTTTAAAGCAAATGAATTAGACCAATTAACAATCCCAGGAGCGGATCGAATACCAGCAGGGGGAATAGTGCTGCTTTGCCTTTGCCATCCATGGACAGCAGACCTTAGGGAACATACTTTCTTTGTTAGGTCGTTTCTTTAAGCCCTCAGTCCATGGTCACTGAGTGCCTGTGTGCCAAGCCTCACACTGTTGGCAAAGAGGATAAAGAAGGTGGGATTCCTGCTCAGTTTGTGGGGTGGCAAGATGGTGATTGGATGCTTTCTAGAAGTGTGACAAACAGTGTCAATAAACCAGATGCCAGTTACTTCACAAGTTTAGTGAAGGCTGCCAGTTATTGACATGTCCCACGTGCCAGAACTGCTTCAGGAACCTGAGGCACAAGCTTGGGTTTCCTGCTCACTTCCTTATCTGCTAGGCATTACTGTCCTTCACATTTTGCTTCTGAGGAAACTGAGGCAAAAATAAAGAAATAACTTTCCCAAGATTTCATGCATCTAACAAGTGTCAGAAATAGTGTTCAGTCCCAGAGTCTGGCTTTAGAGTGCCTGTTCTTAATGCGGGGGAAGAAAGGATGTGAGGAGCAGGGAAAGGGATGTGCAGGGGCACGAAAGGGCTGAAAATACGCAGTGGATTGAGGCCCGTGGCTTTCGCCAGCCCTGCTCAGGGTGAACACTGATTTCAGAACCAGCCTCCTTTGTGCGAGCTGTGCATGCTGAGCTGGCACGAGAGAGAAGACAGGTGGGGAGTGTGGTGTGGGTGTGATAAAAGACTTCAGAGCACCAGTCCTCCATCCTGAGCAAATAGTGAGGTTTTTGTCTGTGCTAGTATTTAATGAATCCTAAATTCTCTTTCACCACACAAGCCTCTCACACCCAGCCGATATTAAGCTTTCCTGGAATGGCCCTTAACTTGTACATTGGAAAAGAGTGTCTGTGATCCTGGAAGTTTTTTTGAAATTCCACAGGTCTTTCCTTTGACATCTTCTGTTCCCACTCTGTGAACCCAAGCAGGTTTGGTTTTAAGTATGTATGGGTATTGTGAGAAGAACACGGCTGTGAAATTGTAAGATTATTTGGAAGCCCCATGGCAATGAAATCAACAAGAATGAAAAAGAAAATTCTGTACAGCTTGATTTGCATTACTTGGACTATTTGGTAAAGGTTTGAGGGTGTGTGTGAGTGTTTTCGTGTATGTGAATACATAGCCCTTGCCTTGGAGAGAGGGGCTGCATGTGCAGCAGTGTGAGGGACAAATATCGGAGAGGGGACTCTACCTGAATTGTGTGAATGATAATTTCTTCAGGGGAAAAAAAATTATTGTCACCTGCAAGCAAGTCTTCTCTCCTTCATCCAACCTTTCCTTCCTTGATGCCTCCCTCCCCGCCTCCCTATCCCATCTCTTACCATTTTGGTTACTTGTTTTAGACCTCTTGCACCAAATAGGAATATTTCCGTCATGTTGTATTTTCAAATTTCATGTACTTTTTGATAGTATCACCATTTATTGGCTTCTGTGACCTCTTGGGTCTAAGTGAGACATCCCAGCTTTACTGCTTTGGTAGCTCTATAGGGAAGATTTTTTCCTTATAATATTGTATTAGTCATTTCTGCAGAGAAGAAAATCAGTAGGTTGTGTGGGTATGTATTTAATAAAATACATTAAAAGTATGTGTGTGTGCAGATATGTATGATTTATTGTAAGGACTTGGCTAATGTGGTTATGGAGCCTGAGAAGTTCCAAGATATGTAGTTGGAAAGCTAGAGACCCAGGAGAGCTGGTGGTGCAGTTCCAGTCCGAGTCTGAGACCGGGGAGAGCCGGTGATGCAGATCCAGTTCGAGTCGAGACCCGGGAGAGCCGGTGGTGCAGATCCAGTCCGAGTCTGAGAACCAGGAAAGCCAGTGGTGCAGATCCAGTCCGAGTCTGAGAACCAGGAAAGCCAGTGGTGAAGATCCAGTCCTAGTCTGAGACCCAGGAGAGCCGGTGGTACAGATCTAGTTTGAGTCTGAGAACCAGGAGAGCTGGTGGTGCAGATCCAATCCGAGTCTGAGAACCAGGAAAGCCAGTGGTGAAGATCCAGTCCGAGTCTGAGACCCAGGAGAGCCGGTGGTGCAGATCCAGTCCGAGTCTGAGAACCAGGAGAGCCGGTGGTGCAGATCCAGTCCGAGTCTGAGACCCAGGAGAGCTGGCGGTGCAGATCCAGTTCGAGTCTGAGACCCAGGAGAGCCGGTGGTGCAGATCCAGTCCGAGTCTGAGAAGCAGGAGAGTTGGTGGTGCAGATCCAGTCCGAGTCTGAGACCCAGGAGAGCCGGTGGTGCAGATCCAGTCTGAGTCTGAGAAGCAGGAGAGCTGGTGGTGCAGTTCCTGCCTGAGTCTGAGACCCAGGAGAGCTGGTGGAGTGTAGTAGTTCCTGTCCTAAGGCAGGCAGGCTTGAGACCTAGAAGAGCCTATGTTTCATTTAGAGTCTAAAGGCAGGAAGAAGCTGAGCCCCAGTTCAAAGGCAATCAGGCGGGAGGAACTCCCTTTCTTGTGGGGGTGCGGCGAGTCACCCTTTTTGTTCCATTCAAGCCTTCACTTCATTGGATGAGGCCCACTCACATTGTGGAGGGTAATCTGCTTTACTCCGTTTATCAGTTCAAATATTAAACTCATCCAAAAACATCCCCACAGACTTACCCTGAGTAGTGTTTTACCAAATATCTGGGTATTCTGTGCCCTGATCAAGTTAACACATAAAATTAACCATCACAAATATATCATCCTGAGGCATTTGGGGAAGAGTTTTTACCTTGTGGTGCCAGAAGCTCTTGACTGGATGGCAAAATGTAATTTCCTTGTCTATGAAACAATTACCACATTCTTTTGTCAGTTTGTAGCACTCTTGTAGATCAATAGCCACAGACTTGGCCTTGGTCATCATCTAGGTTCCCACAGGTGAAGTCATGGTATTTTAAGGCAAGCTTTTAAAGTTTAAAAGATTATCAAGGATCGGTTGGTATCTGTGTTTCTCACTGAAATTAATGAAAGCTACATGATTAAATACCTTTGTAGTATGCCACCTAGACTTCAGTTTGCAATACGGGAATTATATTTTGAGATCATGTAGATTATTAATATATTTACATGTAAGTTTTATTGAATTCCCTATGTAGTATAATGTGAATGTGTTTGTATCACCACTGTTTGGGCCATGTGGCTTAATTGTTATGGTCATCCCACTTCTACTTTTGATACTATCTGCATCACCACTGTTCTCTGGGCGATGGGACACTGCTACCCTAACGGGGAGTTTCATCAAGTGATAAGAAAAATGTAATCAGGCTTATTTCTGTCTCAGTATCTTGCAGATTGTGGCAGAATGATTATTTGGTGGAAACACTACATGCATTCCACATTCCTCAGAGAAATCTTGTTTTCACTAGATGACATATACTGTGGCATCTGAAACTGGTGGTAGAAAATGCTTTTTTCTTCTGTTTGTCTGAAAATGCTCTGATCCATACAATGTGCTCATCAGGTGTGAGTGATACTGGGAAGGCTCTTCTCCAAGGCAGTGTGCTGGCCGTGTCCTGGCTGCTGAAGAACTAGCTTCCCTAAGCTTTAGTTCTTCTGAACTAGGACTGCTGTCAGGGTACAGCACAATTTCAGATTTTAAGCTATGAAAATCAAATTTAGAATATTGAGTTTAATCATCTAGAACTGTTTGTTTATGTGTGGCATAAATATCTTTCCTTATGAAGCCTGATGCTTTAGTAAAGAAGTTACATTCCTGTATTTATAGAATCACTGATTACAAATCATTTTATAAACCCATGGAAGAGAAACCTTTAGTGCGGGCCAGCCTATCCATGTTTGAAAATAAATTTGCCAGGCATTAAAATGCCTATGTCAGGATTATGTGACTGGAGAGTATTTGAAGCAGTATGGAGAAACATTCTTTGTACTACCAGGGAATTTATTTTTATACCTAGGTACTTTATTT
This sequence comes from Craseonycteris thonglongyai, assembly GCA_004027555.1. Classification (NCBI taxonomy): domain Eukaryota; kingdom Metazoa; phylum Chordata; class Mammalia; order Chiroptera; family Craseonycteridae; genus Craseonycteris; species Craseonycteris thonglongyai. The sequence goes on from PVKE010002132.1 coordinate 7,965, forward strand.
CTGTGATAGCCAGAAAAGCGTCCAATTTTTTTTCTCTCAACAGTACACCTGCAGCATGTGTGTATCGGCCCAGTTAAACTCAAGCATGCAATCTGTATCTGTCAAGGACAGTAATAAAAGATGTATTGCAACACGCCTCCATCTGTCTATCTCTGAAATTGTGACACACTTCCTGATGAATTTTTTTTGTCTCCTGCTATTTTGATGGGAATGAAAGTTGCCCACCCAAGAGAACTCAATGAGCACAGAGATTCCAGGGCCCCCTTTTAACCTCTGCGAAAACCTGGCATTCTCTAGCATGTCCACATTGACAGCTGGAGTGATGACTGCTTCCTTTCGTCTGAACTTAGACCTCATTTTGAGGGAGGAGGTTGGTGCAGCGTGATCTGGATAGTTCTAGGGTGAGCACTTAACATTCACCACTGGGCATGAACAGAGAAACAGGATCATTTAGAAATTCGACAGCAAGAGCCCATCACTGAAGATTCCATGAGGACTTGCTACATTTTTCAGCCTTTGTTGAAATGTGAAAAAAAGCACAAGAACTAAACTCTTCAGGATTCTAAGGATGAGCTGTCGCATGGCCTTTAGTTTCTGTTGGCTATATGATGCAAACTGAAGTTCTTAGAGGTAATTTTTGCCTAAAGTTTTCGACAAGTTGCTTAAGTTTTCAGCCTGTTTTCTTCCACATTAAAAAGGAATAATAATTTCTGTCTTCTAGGTTTATTGAAAGAACTAAATGAGCTAAATGCCTGATACATACGTAATAGGCACAAAATCAACTTTTTTTAGGATATCAACTTTAGTCTGTTGAACTTGTTTTTTTCTTTTTTCTTCTGCATCTAGTTTATGCTGCCTTTTCTTGTTTTGATGAAATTTGGTTAGAAGGCATCCTCACAACTTTGTTCCTACTTGTTAGGTTAAACACTTGCCTATTATGTCTGAGATTTCACCGCATCAGCTTACTGTTTACACTTGGCAAGTGTGAGTGTAGGAGTGACTCTGGATGTTCTTGAGGCAGAAGAATATATTCAGGGAGTAGTGTTGAAGAAACTAAGAAAAAATTGTTCCCAGAAATAGTCTGTGCTGTGGAATCCTGGGGAGCACTTTTGGTTTTCTATTGGCTCCTACATTTTGAGGTGCCCTGGATTTTCAAGTCAGGTGGTTGTCATACCCGATCCCAGACCATCTGTATTATGTTTGCTGCAGATGACTGTCTCATACTGCACCTTCCCCACCAACACTGTCATGGTTCCTCTAGAATCAATGGAAATTTGCCAGAGAAGGCTCTAGAAATTTTGTTGGCTGAGGATTCTTCAGGTATGCCCAGATGGTATTTAACTGCTCAGAATTTGTGCCCTAATTGCTTCTCGGCCTTTTGGCTAAGATCAAGTGTAGAATTGGTGCCCTAGCTTCTCCTTCTTGACTGAGGAGCTGAGAGCCTGTGAGGGAAGCCTTCACCAAATTCCCATTGATTTTTACTTCCTTGGGAAGCCTTTTACACGTGTAAAAGAATAACTGGTATTAGTTAGATTTTAATGAACAGTCAATTTAAATTTTACTTTTCTAAGCCTTCAACTTCAGCTGACAAATCTTATTAATATATCTAATAATTTTTGCATAAAAATAAACTCATTTGTTCATTGATTAATGTTTATAAAATGTGTAAATTTGACAGATCAAATCTTACATATAAGTTACCAGATTTCCTTAGACATCTTAACTATGATTATAGATTTAATATATACAATTCTCACAAATGCCACAATTTTCTAAATACTTACTGCCTATAACTCTAATAAATCAGATATTAGTTTAGTTGTTCAAATTCTCCTAAGTATTTCAAACGTCTTCAAAACATATTTGTATAATATTTATAAAACACATTGTATCTTGATAAATGTGATTTATAATGGATAGATTATATTTAAGCACCATTTAATTGATAGATAAGTAAACAGAATGTACTTGCCAAAGGGGAATAGTGTTACTATCTTGACTAGGAGTTTACTAAGAAAAAATAATCAAAAGAACCTCAAGGCCATTCAGAGGCAGAGTCTGGTTGCACTTTGAAGACGAAACCCATAGTTGCTGGACAGGGGCTCCTAACTAATATCAGCTTATATCTGATTCATCACTTCTCTAAACCATGCATCCTTCACTGAGGTCCTAACTAGCCTCATAAGTTTCATGAATTGTCTCAAGTTAGTGGATTGGATACTTACCAGGTTCTGGGATTTTATTCTCTTTTGTATAATTCTTTTGTGGCTTTTTGCCTTAAAGCCTAGGCACACTAATAGAATGTTGAAGCCCTTGTTTGAGTTGCACTCCCTTTCTTTTCTATAAATTGTATGATCTTACAGAGCACAGTTCCATATATTGACCATTTCCATATAGCACTTTGGTCCTCTGAAGAAAAGTATGTTGTTGTTTTTTTATTGTTAAATTTTTTGGGGTGACATTGGTTAGTAAAAATTACGTAGGTTCCAGGTGTACAAATCTATAATACTTCATCTATGTGTTGCATTGTGTGCTCACCACCCAGAGTCAGTTCTCCTTCCATCACCACATATTTGATGGACCCACCCTCCACTCCCCTCCCCCCTTACTCTCGGGTAACTAACCACTGAACTATTGACTGTGGCCATGAGTTTTTATTTTTTTATTGCTTTTATTGCTTTTTTTGTTTCATATTGCACATGTAAGTGAAGTCATATGGTTTTTAATTTTTTCAGTCTGATTTATTTCTCTTAACATGATGATCTCAAGGTCTATCCATGTTGTTGCAAATGGCAGTATTTCATCTTTTCTTATAGCTGAGTAGTATTCCATTGTGTAAATGTAGCACAACTTTTTTTATCCAGTCATCTATCAAAGGGCACTTTGCCATAACTTGGTCACCTTTTGCCCTGATATCCTATGTAGGAGATTAACTAGTTGCCCTGAAGACATGTTGTCAGTTAACATTTTTTTTTTTTTTTCAAATACATACCTTTCTCACTTCCCTTTGGTAATTATCTCAAGGTGATTGGTTTGGGAGACTTATTTCCACAAGACAGGTTACTGATATTTCTTTTTCATCCTTTTCTTTTTAAGAGGATGCAAGGTGTAGCATATTATCTTCAGCCTAACAAAATCAGAATAATACCTTAAACTTGAGGGCAATGTTATTAATTTCCAGGACTTCATCATCTCTTTTTAGTTCAGAGCTTGAACCCCAAAGTGGTAGGCACTGTGAACCAATCTGTTGGTGTTTGGAAATATTCAGTGATGTCATTCTTTTTGATCTATGTGTTCAGCACTGTGCTAGGCACCATGGGGGATTCGGGTGTGTATAAGTATAGGTGTAGGAGTGATCCTGCCTGTTCTGGAGGCAAATGAGAATACCCAGGTGGGTTTGAAGACTCAGAATAAGTTGTTCCCAGAAACATTCTGTGCCATGGGATCCTGGGAAGTTCCTGGATTTTCAAATCAGGCAGCCATGCAGACATTACACTACAGTGGCAGAGATCAGGGTGACCAAGAGACACTACTTTTCAGTGAGGCCACCTCAGCTGTGAGAATTCATGCCCACCCCAGTCCATCTGTGTTATTTTATTCATCACTGATGTCCCTTACTTCAGTCCTAACCAGGAGCTGGTTTGAAAGGTTTTACAAGAAAAGTGCCCAGTGAAGTATATGGAAAGTAAGTTCAGAGAGGAGAGTAATTGTGATGAGCCAGAGTGTTGAAGGACATCACTCTGAGAGGAGGGAGTTGAGCTGGGTTACTGATTTGGAAGATTTCTTTATATATTCTAGATACAAGACTTTTGTTGGATGTTTTGCATTCTTTCTCCCCATCTCAGTAATATTTCATGGTATGAATGTAGCATTTTGTATCCATTTACCAGTTGATGGACATTGTATTATTTTCTATTTGGGTCTATTGTGAATAATGCTGCTATGAACATTTGCAGTCAAGCCTTTGTGTGGACATGTATTTTCATTTCTTTGGGATAAATATCTCGGAGTGAGATTACTGAGTTTATGTTACGCATACGTTAAGCTTGATAAGAATCTGCCAAACAGTTTTCAATAGTTTGTGTACCATTCTGCATTCCCACCATCAATGAGGTTTTAGTTTCTCTGCATCCTCACCAGTACCTGATATTGTCAGTCTTTTGGATAAAAACTGTTCTACTAGCTGTGTAGTCATAGCTCAGTGTGATTTTTATTTTCCTGATGACTAATGATTTTGAGTGCCTTTTCAAGTTCTTATTAGCCATTCATGCATAGTTTTTGTTGAAAAGCCTATTCAAATGTTTCACTTAATTTTTTCAATTGCAAGAGTTTTTATATTCTGTAAATGAGTTCTTTATAAGATACATGATTTATAAATGTTTTCTCCCAGTTTGTATTTTGTCTTCATTTTCTTAGTAGTGTCTGAAGAGCAAATGTTTTAAATTTTGATGAAGCTCAGTTTATAAATGGCTCCTTTTAGATCATGATTTTTGTTCATATCTTAAGAAATCTTTGCCTTGGGGATGCTGGGATGGCTCAGCAAAGGTTGAGCGCTTGCCTTGCAGCCCCGGGCGCCAAGGATTGAGTCCTGGCCTGGGCCAATGTGGACCCATATGCTCAACTGGGGTGTGCTTTCCATGTGGGAGGCCCCCAGTTTGGTTCCCCACTAGGGCTTGTCTCCCATGTGAGAGGCCCCTGCCTGGTACCAACCCTGCATGGCCTTGCACCCACCTGTGTGGACTGAAACTATGTAGAAAACTGATGACGTACAACTGTGGAGACTGCTCTGGGCCCAACTCCTTCTCTCTCTGTTTCAAAACAATAAATTACATCTTTAAAAAAAGAAAGAAAAAATTAATCTTTGCCTAACTCAAGGTCACAAAGTTTTTCTCTTCTTTTCTTAGAAATTTTATAGTTTTAGGTCTTACTATGATCTATTTAGAACTGTGTACGATCCATTTTGAGTTAATTTTGTGTGTTGCTGTGAGGTCAGAGTAAGTTCTATAAAATTAAAGCCATACAACCTAATTTAAAGAACTGTGATAAGATTAAATGAGAGAAGATTTATAATCACCATAGTACAGCACCTTACATATACTAGTTGCTCAAAAAATGTGATTCCTTTCTGTTCCTTGACTTCTTCAAATTGCACTATAGAAGGAAAATACTAATTTTAGTTGTTTCTCTTAATATTCTGAATTTCAGGAAAGCCATGTGTACATCTCATTTGCTGATCTACTTAATATCAGGAGGATTTTGGAAATGTGTACTTTATATGTCTTCAAAATTTTAATTTCAGTGTTGTAATTTCTATACCTTTAGAGAAAGAGAAGGAAGTACCAGATAAAGCTGTGGTTTCTTCTATGTGAGATCATAAATACGATAAATGTGCTTAGACCTAAAAAATACTTTGATATATTTTAAAATAGTGTTTCCAAAATCATATTTCAAACCAAGGCATGTTTTTCCAAAGAATTAAAGAAGGAAGGGAAAGGAAAAACAGGAAAGGAAACTTTTTGTTGGCAATGTAATGGAAATTAATGAAGAAGTACTTACTTAAAGAAGAACTTAAACTCCAAATTTTCCATTTTAACTTGAACTTGTCTTTCCTAGCACTGTCTCAGTTTGATATATAACATCCATTAGGTTTTGAGCTTCTTGAAAGCAAAGACTATGTCTGTTTAAGTTACTATTATGTACCTAGTTCTCAGTATAGGACCTATAATATATACTTACTATATATATTTATATATATAGTAAGTATATGATAAATGTTTTTTTAAATAAATAAAGGCAAAATAAATTAATAGTAATAGCCATTACATGTTCAAGTATTAAATTTGTTATTCTAAGTTCTGCCTTAGACAATTAGTATGTTATTTAAAATTCATTATCAATGTCAAGAATTGTTTTTAAATTTGAGTCCAAGTTTATATTGTAAGTTGTATGTCCTTTGCAGATAAAGAATAATTGGTTGTCGAGTAGAGCTGTGTTATAACAGCTTTCAGTGCTTTTGTCTTCCATATAAGATTTCTTAAAGATTTATTTATTTTGTATTGGTTTTGACAGAGAGAGAGAGAGAGAGATACAGAGACAGAGAGAAGAGGGAGGGCCCAGAGCCATTTCCATAGTTTGTACATCATTGGTTTTTCCACATAGTTTCATTCCACAGGTGGGCGTGGGGCCTCACAGGGCAGGAACTGGACCGGGGTCTCACCCTGGTGAGAACCGAACTGGGGGCACTCCCCAGTTCAGCATATGGCTGGAGCCAAGATTCGGTCCTCGGTTCCCGGGGCTGCAAAGTGAGCACTTAACCCACTGAGCCATCCCGGCTTCCCCCATATAAGATTTTTTTTAAAGAACATTGCTAGCCCTGAAAATATTTGAAACCACTGGTTCATATAAATTGAATTGTTAGGGACTGTCTGACTGCCATGAGAGTCAGAAATCTTCATGACAAGGGGACTAAGGGACCCACCTTGTTAGTGCATCTGCTGGTACCTGTGTCTGCCCAAGAGCAGGATTACTGGGAAATGACTCCAGTTGTCTTAGGCTTTCCCATGACTCTTCAGTTCTGAGCTGTGGATGTGAATGACATCATTTCTAATTCTCAGAGTAGGCTAAAATAACTTCCGTTTAATAGAAAATACAAACATAATGAAAATTTCTTATTCCTTGAAATAAATACATGACCAGATGTCATTGTTGCTTCACGGCATAGTATCGCTATGTCATTGTTCTCTTCCTCTTTAAGTGAATTTGGTACACTGTCTTTAATGCAGTTTCCAACTTTTAAGTCTTTCCTTGCTCAACTTCATTTCGATCTCAAAATAAGATACTGTGACCCAGTCGTATAGTCATTTGAATTTCATAAATGCCTTAAATTTTATAGAGCTGACACTTCCTGTAGCACATTTGCAAGCATGATATTCTGCATACAGTTTCTGAAATATATAGTTAACACGGAGAACTAACTTACTGAGGCAAATAATCAACGGGGAGTAGCTACCTGCTTACAAGCCCTTTTCCATTATCTTTCACCTCTACCCAACCCCAGGTGTGAACACAGGATATAGCATATAAACTGATGACACAGCCCAGAAGGTGTTGGGCTCATAAATCAACAGAGTTTATGTTCCTATTTGACCATGGGGTTTAAATTACGGTATTTTGGTAATTCAGTGAATTTAGATTATTGTTTGGTAAGTATATCCAGTCGAAGTCAATACTGTCTACCTAGTGATGAGCTAACACTGCCTTCATTTTATTATTTCCTCTTCATACCTTATTTGAAAGAGATTAACTGATTTTCACTAGTGAGAGAGAACCAGTAATCTGGCCTTTTGTTTTCCTAAACAAATTATATTTTGAGATCAGAATATGTGAGTAAAAGGCAAAAGGAAGAAGAATGTTATAAAGAAATATGGATGAAGATTGGAGTCAGTGCCTTTTTTTTCCTTCTTATTCTAATCTTTGCCACAGTCAGGAAATGTTCTCTGCTAAGAAATGGGTGGAAAAGTTGGAAGTTGTGACCTGGTTTTGTTGGGTTGTATGTGCTTCTGCAGGTCAACTACCCTGGTCTATCTGATTTCTTGGCTTCTATAAAATTGAAGATACTACATTTTCCAGTGTTCTATGCTTTAGATATCTTATTCAGTCCCATTAAACATAAAGAACACTTCACTCCTACTAAATGTTATAATAATACAATGTGTTGAATAATGTTTTATACATGGTTTTTTAGATCGAGGCAGGGTTTTCCAGTAATAATTAATGCTGGTGTGACCTGTGCCTGAAAAAGATGCCTTTTGCACATTGATGGCTAATAGCTCAGTAAAAAGAGAGAGAAATGTTTAAAATTAGGTGTATGTCCAGTAATATATTTACACGTTAATTAAGGATAATGTGACCCAGTGAATCCTTTATATGTGATATCCTCTTTGGGGGTGGGGGGGGGCAGTAACAGATAAAATCAAATTTTCTAAAGCAGTTTAACTGATTTATACCATAAAAGTTGATTAGCAAAAACAAGTCAGGGTTTAGTGATTATGTTCATTCTAAGTAGCCAATATCTGAAGTGCTATTGAAATAGGAACTATAGAATTATTGGAAAAATGTGAATGTGAGCACCATTGTCTTAGGTGAGAGTCTAATGAGATAAGGGTAGTTTAGAGACGATCTCCTCATGCAACAGTCCTTATGCCGGGCTTCTAGTGGCTACACCAGGTCCTGTAATCTTGCTTCCTCTTCTTGCTAAGTATTTCATTCCCTCCCTGAACCCCTGAACAAGGAATTTTTAATTGATTTGAGTGTGAAGTTTAATATTTTATTTACAGTTTTAAAACTTTTTTCAATACTAGTAAAACCCCTTTCCTATATTATTTATGCTAAAACTCTACCCCATGTCATTAGTTGTATTTCTACAGAATTTTGTGTGTTTTGTGTTGTGTTTTGCTTTTGTCTTTATTTGCCTGGAGTTGGAAGGGAAGTATGTAGTCATTATCTAAGAGTGGGTTTCCTCCAGAACTGCAGTGAGGATGCTGAGACTGTGTGTGTACTTCTCAAGTCCTCTTTCTCTCCGAGAGCGAGGGGCTTGTATCAGCGTGAAGGCCTTCCTCTTGTGGAGAAGGAACTCCCACAGGGCTCGACCTTGGATAAGTCACATCTGGGCACCTGCTGTGGTGATGTCTGGATTCTGCAGTCAAGGGGTATCTTATTATTCAGGAAGTGGTGTTCTTACCAAAAATTTTTGATACTAGTAAGCACTTACTCTGAAAATATGACAGGTAGGGAGAAATAAAATTGGGATGGTTTTGACTCTCATGGCATTTATAATTTAGTGGGAAAGAGTAACATATGATAGTCACACTAATGAAAGGGTACTTCAAAATGAGATAAGTCCTGGGTTGATAGGTGTATAATCCTATAAGAACATGTAATAAATAACAAACCTTATGTAGAAGAGCTATCAATGTGATTTGAGCTAAGATCTACGAGATGTGTTAACTAGACACAGGGCGGAGGGAGCGTGTTCCAGGCACAGCATGCACAGTAGCTGTTGACAGGAAGGAGTGTGGCTGGTCAAGTTGCTGAAGGAGGTGAAGGATGAGCCTAGAGAAGGAGGAAAGGGCCATCTTAGGCTAGGCCTTGGAGACCATGGTAGTAGGATTGGGTCTTTAAGAGCAGGGGAAGCCATTGCTGGTGTTAAGCTGAAATCAACACGAAGACGTTTGTTAAGCATTTTCTTAATTTAGCTGTATAGTGGAAAGGAGGAATTGGAGAGTGGTCTGTAGTAGATGTGGGGAGACAGGCCAGTAAGGAGAGCATTATAGTAGATCAGTGGAAATGATGAAGCTTGACTGAATTAGGAGCAGAGGAAGAATTTGAAATACATTTAAGGAGGTAAAATGAAAAGGACTCGGTGGTGGACTGAGAAACAAAGTGCTAAAAGTAACTTTGGAGTCCTGGCTTGCTCCACCAAATGGAAGGTGCAGCCCATCACACAAGGAATGTTGGAAGAAGCCCAGAATTCAGGACCAGGATTGTGAGATCAGATTTGTGTGTGTTTGAGGTTTCTTTCGTGCTTCCCTGCTTTTCTCATGTAGAGTGGTTATTGAGTTTACTACCATTCCAAAGCCCCTAGTTTGCAAAGCATAGGTTTTAAGTTGTTTTTTTTTTGTCTCAGAGTTGAAGGGATGCTGAGTGAAAAAGGCCCCGGTGTGAGCACAGACATCCCATATTTCCGAAATGGCATGGTCAGATGCTTCATTTTCATCTCTAAAGGGATATATTGTAAAACAGAGACACAATTACAACTCTCACCCATTTGATAGAACAATGAGTGTTCGCCCAAGTAATTCTTCAACATGACAATATTAACACCAAAACCAATGAGTCATTATCCGTTATGGGGCTGCCATCTTGACACACAAACATTTAAATTGACGTAACCGCACTTGCGTAGATTTCGCCTTGCTCTAAGCTCATCTTAACTTGTTAAATGTATTGCTTTCTCAGCACTCATTTACCTGACTTTGCTTCCCCCACCCCTATTTTCTGTGCATGTAGCCTGGGTGCTGGCTCCTGGGACTTACCACTTCTTTGCCTTCAGTGGCTGTGCCTCCCCCACCCCAGGGCTCCCACACACTTAACCAGTTGTAAGGGTGATGCTCCTGCTGCGTGCCCTGGAATGAGTTCTCATTCTCTGAAAGAGATGGACTGCATGACTTTCCAGAATCTTGAACACCTCTTATTTTTGAGATTCTTATAATTTCTATAAAGGGAAAGCATCAGTGACTTATGTTGGTAGACAAAATGTGTGGGGGTAGGAATAATAAGAAATAGCAGCTAATATTTAACAAGCGCATATGCACAGTGTTTTGAATAATGTGCCCATGGCTAGCTGAAGTTCAAGAAATACAGAAGGAAATGAAATGGAAAGTACAAGTCCTGCAGCACCCGCATCTGGATGCAGTCCCACCCACTGCTTGTACATCCTGCCAGGATGTTTAAGAGAGAGACAGCTTTTGTGCATGTGAGCGCGCAAGCTCCTGCAGACCTTTGCTTGAATGCATCTGGCATCATACTGACTTGCTAAGAGCTAGGAATTGCACTCTGTGTTCTGTTAATATGATTGCCAATTGGTTATTACTGATGGAAGTTTAAAACCAGTTGCTGGCATAGCCATCTCTTTTTATCTTTCTGTATCTACCTCCATGTTTACTTTTTCACAGTATCATCCCTCTGGTCCTACTCGCCCACCTCTTAGTTTAACCTATAAAAGCCAGACTCAGCTATTGAAGCTCCACCAACACCTCCCCTGACCCTCTCTTTCAGATGCCCATACACCCAGGCACACCCCCACCCCCACCCCACCCTTTAGTATATCTTTGGTTCACAGTTACCAGTACATGCAAATCTACATCAATTCAAAGCTGTGGGTATCTATTTCAAGGAAAGTAACTTGAGGACACTAAGAAAACCTCAAGGTTTTTTTTTTGGGGGGGGGGGAATTTGAAAAAGGACCATATCATAGTTGAAATATTAATTGACTCAGTATTCATTAAGCAAATCAGATGTTAGCAAGAATCAGGCTTCAAAGAAAGATTAACATCCAGCATGAAAAGAACAGAGAGATTCTATTTCAAAGGTTCGTTAACTATCAGAAAAAGGGCACAACGTAATCCGCAGTGTAATGCTGAACCAGGCATTCCAGGTTGGAGAGTGATCAGTAAAGCAAAATTCACCGCTTTCCTCTAATGTGTTTCTAAGCTTTTGGATTAAAAGCTCACGTTTGGGTAAATCTGCCTGGTACATTATCTGTGTATTGTCATTCTTGTCTGGGAACCTACAAACAGAAAAAGTTTTCTTAATTTCACATTAAGGTTATTTGAATTTGACAGCCTTTAGACAACACAAGAATCATTTGGAGCGTTTCTGAAATTTCTGCCTTCCCTTTAAGGGTAATAATATTGAGTAAATAGATTGGTGCATTATTCTCTTGTCAACCATCTTGCTTATCTGTCTACCATTTGTTAGAGACTATAGCCTCCGTGGAAATAGGCTGGTAGTAATTACACACATCCTGTTCTTCATAAGACAGTCTGCTGTGAACATGGTTGTTTAAGATTATGCATTTGCATTAAACCTGAAAGGAAGCACATGTTAAATTAGCAGAGATAGAAGCGATAACTTGCATGGAAAATGTGTATGAGTAGAGTCGCTCCCATGTTATTACTGTGCTCAGGCACATTTGAGGGAGTTCTGGATAACTGTGCATGCGCTCGCACACACTTCAGGACTCCTGTGCTTCTGAATTGAATGTAGTATGAGCTGACATTTTTTGACAAATCATATTTTCACAAACCCTTTAATTGTTTTCACCCCAACTTGATTCTCCTTTTAAATCATCTGTTTAAAAATCCTATCCAGATGTTAGTCTTTTGTTCAAAACCTTGTAACGCTGGGCTCTGAAATGTAAAATTAAATTAACTTATAGCCATCTCTTAGTGAGTTGTGACCCTGTGCAAGTCATTTCATTGTTCAGTTCTTCTCTTTAAAATGGGGACATTTAGCCTAGAGGATTCTGTAGGCCTCTTGATTCTTGGCGAGGGAGAAAAGCAGTGGGTTATCTGTAATCATTTTTTACTACAAGCATGGGAATGTGCCCCCAGCGCAGCCATTCATGCTTTCACTCACACGTATTCCTCTTTCTCAGTTCTCGGCCTTAATGACTACTTGTGTGGGCAGTGTGAGGCCCAGAGCTGGAAAGTAGCTATTTCTTTGGGCACGTAGCCCCCCACTACAACATGGCATGTCATTGGTACTTTGCAATGTCATTTGGAGATGAGGGGTCCAGGCTTTTCTTAGGTCTCAGCCCAGGAGTAATTCATCCTTGACACATTTTTACACATGGTGACGTCTTTGCAGCTGTACGTTTTGCTACAGAAGCTAAAGACTTTTCCATAGCAGTAGGCTGAGACCCACACATGTGTCTGTTTCATCATTTCTATACTGTTTGCTTCACCAATTTGGGAGTCACTTAGTTGGTTAAGTTGAGCAGTCCTTGTGTGCTCACCAGTGAACGAGGTAGTGCTGAATGAATAGGGCTCCTCTTTGGGCTATTGATGCAGAAAGATGCTTCCTTTTTTTGACCATATTATAAAGAACTAATGGAGTATAGCCAGAGAGTGACTGAGATTAGATGAAAGGAAACAATAATTGTCCCTCTGTGTCTGATTTGTCTTCCATTCTTTTGCATACTTCATCCCTAACAAAGAAGAAGAAGAGCACTAGACAAGGGCTTCAGAAATTTAGGAACCATAATCTAGCTCTACCTGTGATTTCAGTGGGACTCAGACAGGCAGTTTAGTGTGAGACTCTTAACCCAGGTGTCTCTCGTCTGGGAGTTCTGAGTAGCCATGGTTCAGTTCCAGGCTGCTACATAATGAGACAGGCTACGGGGTAAATGTGCAGATCCTCCCACCGCAGCCTTTAAGCCACCCCTTCTCCTCCTTGGACCCTCCTCTGTAACTCCCTCAAGCTCTGTCCCACATAGGAAGTTTTGCTGCTACACCCGAGCGAATGGTTCCCAGGGGTTTTATTGAATGCAGCAAATGGCCATTAGCTCACAACCCATGTATTGTAATAATTATTAGGAAGCATTGGCTTCTTTGTATGGAGTCTAAATATTGCCTGTGCAATACTCCAAGAGCCAGTCTTAGTTTGTGAGCTCTCGAGGAAAACTAAAAAAGCCCATTCTCTTCCCTCACAGCTCTTCCATGCTTGTAGATATCTGTCAGCTTCCTCCCGAGTTCTCAGATCCAAATGAAACCATCTCTTGCCTCAGTCACTTACTGTTTGTGGGAAGGGGAGGATGATTTAATGAAGACAAAGTGGTCTTCACAATGCTCTTCCTCCAGGACACTCAGGGTGAAATTTTTTGGACCATGTCCCACTCAAAATGTTGCTCTCAGGTGTGAGAACACAATGCCGGAAACCCATGCCCGCCCTTCGTTCCTTTGATGTGGCCGTTGAACACTTAGCAGTACAGATAGAAGGAAGGTTAAATAGATTCTGTAGCTATTAAAAATCGTATTTCAAGGGGTATTTAATGGCATAATATAATAAATGGAAAAATCAGGCTCAAAATTGTGTGTGTGTGTTATATATATATATTATGATCCCAATTATATTTAAAAATATAAATATGCAAAGGAAAAATCCTCAAAGGAATGCATCAAAATGCTACTGATTATCTCTAGAGAGTGTAATCATAGGTGATTATGATTTTCAACTTTATCACATTCTTATAGTGTCTATATGAGCATGTTTTATTTTTATAATCAGAAAAAAGATATATAATTTTTTAAATCTCGGCATGCTGGGATGGCTCAGGTCTAGGTTTTGATTCCCAGTCCCGGCTCATGCATGTGCTGACCTGTGGCACAGTGTTGAAGCTTCTCATCTCCCACGCTGGAGGCTCCCAGGTCGGGTCCCGCTCCGCGCAGCCCCACGTCCACATGTGTGAAGTTAAACCACGTCACAACTAGTGATGCACACTATGGAGACTGCTCTGGGCCTTCTTTCTCTCTCTCTTATCTCTCAAACAATAAAAAAATCTAATAAAATAATTAAAAAATAAAAAAAGATCTTCAACACTTTCAGTAATTCTTGATATTGTGCCTATTTTTATTGATTTTCTTTATCTGGATTCTTTGAGATTTCTTGTGTCACAATTTTCTTTTATTTTTCTATTTCTTAAAGCATCTTGAAGCTCTCTGGGATATAACCACATAGTGTGCCAATAATCTCTGTTAAATGCTTCTGCTTTCCACTGTGGTTCTATGCCATAGGAGTTCTTACACTGACCTTTTTAATTTATTTTTTATTTTAATACCTTTATTTTCCACGAGTGTCGAATGAGGTGAAAAACGGCAGCTGTTTTTCTCACTACTAACCCAAGAGCACGGGAGATGCTTCAAAACTACGTGTTTAGTGAATGCGTGCCCCACAGTCCACCTCCGAGCTGTGTGACCCTGGGAGACAGCAGGTGCCCCTTCACTGTCTGGAGGATGACACCTGCCTACCTCCCCGATGGGATCGTTTTGATTGAACCAGGATAACATTGTCTGGCCATCCTCTATAGTTGGTTATGGGCCTCACACTGCATCCTTTCTTCACAATTTTAAATCCCAAGGGTCACCTTCTCCCAAGGTTTTAGGTCTCCTCCCTACCACCCTCCAGATGCTCCCTGTTGGTATGAATTACCATCAGTCACAGTCGCTTCAAACTCACCAGCTGTCAGTTACTGTGCTTTGCCTTTCTATTCTCCCCTTTTAAATATAATAGCTGTAATTTCCCCAACAACCCTCTAAAGTCATGTTATTGTGTCCATTTGGTTAATGTGGAAACCAGGATAGAGACGTAAAATTGCTTGCGTCCAGTAGCAGCGCTTTGACCCCAGGCCGTGTGACTCCGGACCTTGAGGTACTTACTCTTCTCTGCTGCTTCAGTGTGACCTGTCCTGTGAGCCATGTGCACTCCCCCTGGAGCAGAGTGTGAATCTGCGGGGGTTGGGGGTAGGGGCCGCTCTACTCCCACAGCAGAGCCACCTCGTGTGGAGTGGGAGCCCTAGGCAGCCGTCTCCCCCCACAGGATTAGCTTTATCTTCCTGCCACCTTCCTTTTTCAGCATTTGGAACTGACATTTATTTTTATTTTTTATTTTTTAAAGGATTTTTTATTGTTTTTGATAGAGAGATACAGAGACAGAGAGTAGGGGGAGGGCCCAGAACAGTCTCCATAGTTGCACATCCATAGTTTTTAAACATAGTTTCATTCCACACGTGGGCGCAGGGCTGCACAGGGCAGGAACTGGGTCGGGTTCTCACGCTGGTGTGAACTGAACTGGGGGTACTCCCCAGCTCAGCACATGGGTCTGGGCCTCATGGCCCGGGGCCGGGATTTGATCCTCAGTCCTTGGAGCTACAAAGCGAGCGCCTAACCCACTGAACCATCCTGGCTTCCCCTGACATTTATTTTTAGAAACCACTACAAAGATATCTTTTCTTTTTGCAACATAAATTTTTATTGACATAATAAATATTTTCTCCCCCTCATGCATTGTATCCTATGCCAACAACTAGAAAAAGGGGGAAGCACTGTCCTGTCTAGATGGAAATCTTTCCCCTGTACTTGAGTAGGCGGAGCTGGTTCTTACGTGGTAGTGTCCGCAGGAGAAGCAGGAGGACGTAGCTGGCTCGGGGCCTTCCTCACAGATGCTGCGGATGGTCTTTCCAAGGTGGGAGGACCTGCCTGTGTGGCAGACACCTAGGCTACCCTGGGCAAGGCAGTTGACACCAGTTACCCATAAATTTGAGGTAAGTACTAGGGTTGTTACTGGAATTATTGAAATATAATGCATAAAGCAGTCAGGGTGGCCCCCAGCACATAATAAACACTCGTGTAAGTGTTTGTGACAGTTGTTGTGGTTGATTGTAGGTGGTGGCAGCCAGTAAATTGTAGTCAGCTCCTTGGTCGAGGGTCCCTAAGCACAAGACTCCTAGTGACAGTGGGATAGTAGGCATCTGCATACCTTTATCAAAGAAGATCTACCGGTAAACACAAGTGCCCGAAAGCTTTAAACCTACACATCTTCTTTTCAGGCTGTTTGTACAGCAAAGGCTTTTAGCAGTTGAGCCTGAAAGATTTCCTTCTTTGGGCTCATGGTGTGATGGGGCCTCAGCCCTGGGATCATTGGTGGGACCATCCAGAGCACTCTTGAGAGGTAGAGAAAGGGGTCGGGGTAAACTCTGTTCTCCTGGCTTCGCCACACCAGTCAACATAGTGCAGTAGCCTGACCAACTGTGGGAGCCCTGACACAACCCAGTCGCTGATGCCAGCGCCCCCACTGTGATACCTGCAAAGCCTTGGGGCTGCCAGCTCGCTCCTCCCCTTGGTCCCTGTGTAAGTGCTACCTTGCTGCTCCCACCGCAGCCTACCTGGTTAGGTGAGTGCGGTCTGCGGTTAATGCACGTAACCGGGAGGGTGATCCGGAAGGCCTGAGGAAATTTGGAGAAAGTGCCCAATACAGTTGATGTCATAAGGAGGGCGAGTCGTGGACACGGGGAGTTGCCACCTCCCTGCCACCACTGTCATCATATACAGACCTGGTGTTGCAGATAGTCATGCACATGTTTGAGACCCCAACTGGACTCTGAATTTCTTGGGAGAGAGGACTCTGAAAGGACCATTCTGGTGTGTTTTCCCAGTGCTGAGCTCAGTGCCAGGCACAGGAGTTACTCAGGAAACACCAGAGCAAGGGAGAAACGCCAGAAAGGAGGGCAGGGGGAAGGAGGGGTGGGGGGGAGGAGGGGCAGGAGGGAGGAAGGGCAGGGGGTGAGGAGGGGCGGTGGCGGGGGTAAGGAGTGCAGGGGGGAGGGAGCGGGATGGGGAGGAGGAGGGGCGGGGGGAAGGAGGGGCAGGGTTTCTCTCACAAGCATTAATTGGTGAGTAAATGATCCTTCCAGTTCCACTAGTGAAGGGAACCCTTTGTTATCGTTTCAGAGCTGCCTCTGGGTCCCCTAATGCTCGTGCAGGCTCCCTGCCTCCCTGCGTCCCCCTCACAGGCCTCTTCAGTCAGGACAGCTTCCTGGGTCACCGCTGGTCTGGCTATTGACTTTGTGCACCCTCACTTTCAAAGAACCCGAGAGTTAATTTCCAAAAGAAACCACCTGACTTTATACTCTGTGCCGTGTAAAGTGTTTGCATGTCTAAATCTCACCTATTTCTAGTACCATAAGGATGTGACTTCTTTTAGAAAGGAGCTTTCTGAGGCGTAATGCTATAGTAACTTTCAGAAAACAGCCTCCATTGCTACCTCAGCTCCTTTACCAGCCAGGTGTGGTTCAGTCCTGGCTTATAGCAGGAGGGAAAGTGTGTACTAGCAAACAGGGCAGCCCTCAGGAATGCCCCAAATGTCAGTGCTGTTCTTTCTGTGAAGACGACGCTATCGGGAGATAGACAGGGTTAAGTGTCAGGATACTGGCAAAGTATGGCTGGTGGAAAAGATTCAGCTGTTCGAGGGAATAAGGAGGGTATTGCTTCAACTTAAGTCAATTAGAGCAGTGGTCCCCAACCTTTTTGGCCCCAGGGACTGGTTTTGTGGACGACAGTGTGTCCACTGACTGGGGGATGGTGGTGGATGTGCATGTGCAGCTCACAGTAGGTTTCACGCTTCTGTGAGAATCTGATGCTGCCACTGATCTGAAAGGAGGTGGAGCTCAGGCGGTCATGGGAGCCGTGGGGAGCAGCTATAAATACAGATGAAGCTTTGCTCACTCACCCACTGCTCAGCTCCTGCTGTGCGGCCTGGTTCCTAACAGGCCACGGACCGGTATCCGTCCATGGCCCACAGGTGGGGGACCCCTGAACTAGAGTAGCTTGAGGTAGAGAAAAAGTGTGTGTGTGTGTATGTGTGTTTCTCTTTAAAAAATACCAACTAAAAAGGAAAACTGGACATTAGACTTGGAGTTTTCCCAGAACGGTGAGTGGCAGTGTGGAAACCAGTTGGCTTGACTCTATTACCCTACAGGCTGAAAGGAGTGTTTCATAAGTAGCCCAGAACATAATTGTAGTGAAGATATCTTCGTGTAGGAGCATGACAAGTTTTCTCTCAGGTCGATAAGAAGTTTCTCGCTGCAGAAAAGCTACAGTCAGAGAAGCAGCATGAAGCTAGTTCTTTCCTTTTTTTTAAATTAAATTTATTGGGGTGATACTGGATAGTAAAATTACATAGGTTCCAGGTATACAGCTTTACAGTATACCGTCTATTGTTGCATCCTGAGCTTACCAGCCAGAGTCAGGTGGGTTTTTTTTCCCAGTCAGCATATATATGAATTCTCCTCCCTCCTCTAGTTCTTTCTTTATGTGTAGAATGTGTGGAGTAGATGGGAGACAGTCTCACACAGTGATTCTCAGTCTGGCTGAGCATCAGATTGCTTGGGAGGGCATTTAGCTTGGGTCCCACCTTGGACTGTCTGAATCAGAATTTTCTGTGGTGGTGCAGATAAAATTTACTGCACTAGATAGATGAGTCTGGTGTTGGATTTTTTAAAGCTGATGAAATTAACTTTAGACATAGTTTATGTACCTTTTTATCATGCAATTTCTGTTCTAGGAGTCTATTCTAAGAATATTATCAGTAATTTGGAGAAAATATACAATAGCATTATTGATGATAGGGGAAAATTGGAATAACCTATATGTATCATAATACAAAAGTATTTAAATTATAGAATATCCATAATGTTGCATATATTCTGCCCATGAAATGGAATTTTTAAATGATACTAAATGCTTATAATATAATTGCTGGTTATAAATAACAAGGTATAAAATTATACATGTACACAAATGGACAAATATTGTATGATTTCACTCATGTGAGATACTTAGAAATACGGTAGTCAAATTCATAGAAAGCAGAATGGTGGTTACCAGGGGCTGGGGAAGGGGAATGGGGAGTCAGGGTTGATGAATATGGAATTTCAGCTTGGGATGATGAAAGATTTCTGGAATGGAAGGTAGTGATGGTTGTATACCATTGTGAGCATATGTATGGCCACTGAAATGTATGCTTGCAAATGGTTAAAATGGTGTATTTTATGTCTGTTTTTACCACAGTAAAACAAAGACCCCTCCCTTCCAAATTCTGTGGAATGAGTAGAGGGACGTGGCATAAACTGAATTCCTGAGCTCTTCAAAGAGGCAGCCTTGTCTGCCTCTTCAGAGAGAGCTTGGTGGGACACTCAGGTGAAAGCACAAAAAGTTGTAGCTACATACATACTAACATACATACATACATACATATCATGCCCTAAGTTTTTAAAAAATGCAGGGAAGCATAGAGAAAAGTCCAAATGGTAACAGCATTTACTTCTAGGTGACGGAAGTGTGGGTTGTTTTTAATTTGTTTTTCTGTCTTTTAAAAAAATTCTGTAATGTCCCCAAATTAATACATAGTAGGAATGTAGAACAAAAAGTTATTTTTAAGAAAAAGCTTACTAAAAGGTTTTCTGTGATTGTTATTCTCTACATAAAGGGTGGTAGTAAATTATTATGACATTTCACAAACGGTTCAGTATTTAATCCACATAAGATGTGCATTCCCTTGAAGGCAGTCCCTTTGAGAGGCCATTCTACAGAGCCTGCCCTTGCTCAGGTTGCTTGGTGACCTACCTTTAGAGCTGGGGTGCCTTCTTGTGGATTTCCTGGAGAGAGTCCATCTTTAGACTGTGGGGTGTACTGAAACTTGGGGCAGGAGCAAATCATCTAAGGCCAAGCCTTGTGAATGGGTAGGTGGTGCCGTGAATAAGTTCCCTTTCTTTTTGAGGGATGGTTTTCTTCATGGGCCCATTGAACAAGGATGGGATGGTCTGGGATGCCTTCCAGTTTTTTTCCCCTCCATAACTGAAAGGTGTCTTCTCCACTTTGTGAGAGGAGGCTCTGCTACCACCCAGACCAGCAGTTATCAGGCAGGGTTGTCAGTTTTATGTAACGACAGCTGACGGAAACTGCTTTAGGCACTGCAGAAATTCAGAGGAAGGTTAATAGGAAGCTCACAGAATCTCCAGGATTGCAGAAGGAGGCAACAGGGAGGCTGCTCAGCCGGAGCACAGGCAGGAGCAGGCCGCAGGCAGGAGCAGGCTGCAGGCAGGAGCAGGCTGCAGACCCAGTCCGGAAGGACACAGCCACCACCCCACGTGTGGTCAGCCTGGACGTGGGCCCTGCCTTTGGCACGTGGGTGCTGCTGCCACTGCTCCTTCTGAGAGCGTTCTCCCCTCCACTGTTTCTCCAAATCTCTGCTCCACCGTTCTACGTCCTGGGCAGGTGCAGCCAACTGGCCAGGCCCCTGTCCATGTCTGCTGCCAGTGAAGTGGGGAAGGGAGTGTCTGGCATGGCGCCTGCTGTTACAGCTCTGCCTCCCCCTGAGACTGGAGGTGAGAAGGGGTTCAGGTGCTGGGCAGCCAATCAAATGACAGATAGCCTGTACGATTAGTATTAATACCTGGCTGTTGGTCAGCCTTGGTGAGGCCCTGCCAGAGTACAGTAATGAGCGGTGATTATCTCTCAAAAGGCCGGCAGCAGCATCTCATCAGTTTGCTCATGGTCACTAAGCGTTTTTCACAAGTGGGGGCTGTCACAGGTTCCAAATGATGTGTGGATTAATTGTTGAGAATTCAGGTACCAGGTCTTTATCTGGTGCAGCTGGACTGACAGACACTGCTGCCTGTTCTGGCTTCTACTTGACAGGAACAGAGGTGGGCAAGAGGTGCAGGAGGGTGGTAAGACAGGCCACATTGAAGAACAGCAGCTCATAGCGGTCCATGTCAAAGGGCCCCTTAAGAGTTCCCAGAGCTTGACTTCAGAACTCAGGATGCTGTGGAGCTCTTCTCTGTAGTCAGTGGAGCAAGTGCAGGAGCTTGACCCTGACCTTGGTGGGAATGTGAAATGGCACAGCCCTCTTTCCTGGATTGATGACCCATCTTAGTTCTTTGATCATAGTCATTTAATCATAACCAAAAGTCCACTCTTGACTGTGATCATTAATTTCACATCACCTATTTAGAACTCGAGCTACTGGCTTAGTGGCAGCTCCAGACATCTGTGTCCCTGTGGACAGGACTTGGGCAGCTTTTAGGGAAGTTTACACATCCCTGGAGGCTGTACCGCAATGGTAAATAGCTATTTATGTTCGGGTGAAGGCAGACTGCTTCCGAGGGTCTAGACAGCAACTGAGAAAAATGCATTAGTCAAGGTTTTTAATGCATATAATTTTCTAGCAAAGGTGTTTACTTGCTCCAACAACACATTACGAACTGCATTAGGAAAGACCCTGTTAGCATTTTACATCCTTTTATATAATACATCTCAAATTCTAGAATGCTTTAAAAAAAATCATCCACGTCCATAGAACTGTGGTGAAAGGGGGCTGGAATTCTCCGTTTTGATTGTGGCCCTGTGGGTGGGACCACACTGAGGGGCTTTGCTCTGTTGTCTGATTCCTTGTGCATAGCCCAGGAAGATGTGAGCCAGCTGAAGGCCTTGGAGGGAGAAGGCAGATTGTTCACGCTGTGGTTTTTCACAATCTAGATCCCCTCATTTTCAGACATTTTATTTTTTTCACGTGAAATCTTACTCAGAAACCCAATCTAAAATTCAAATAAAAGTTTTGTTCCAGTTGATGAACATTGGGGGGGCCAAAGCTGATGTATTCCATATAGATTTCAACTCTTTCAGGGACCATGAGGCCCCTACCGCATGGAACTGTGGGGCTCAGTGAGGGAGGCCTCCAAGTGGGGACAAGATGTGCTTGGTCTGGCCCTAGCTTAGGGAGCTGGACATGGTTGATGCCTCTGGTGTCTTGCACAGGTGGTCAGTAAATAGATGTTGAATTACTAATCGTGACAATTTTGAGGAAACCCACAGCTTCTACTTTGGAGGGGTTAGGGGAACCTAAATATCAAATCTTTCAACTTCCCGTCAATATACATGCTCCTGGTTCCATTTCTGTTTAAGTGCTTTATATTCCATAGAGCATAGCAAGCACTCATAGAACGTTTCTGGCAAACTCAAAGTTAGAGACAGCTGATGAATGAAAATCATTTCTCTGTGGAGGGAAACTAGGTGTTACAGAAATAACTCTTGTGTTTTACTGTAAGCTGCCTTAAATTCATTTGGAAAGTTGCTGGGGTGTAAATAATGAATAATAATAAACAAAATTATATGCAAGTCAAATAGGTCCACTTAAGCTGGATGACCTGGTGAAAGAAGGTCGTTGTCATGGCGAGGAATAGTGCCCCCCTGGTGGTGCAAGTGTGGGGTGCTACAGAACAGTGTTATGTCATGTGGTCAGGTATTTTTCTTTATTCTTTTATGATTAAAGAAAAAAAGGAATTCTGAAATCCAAAAAGTTGAGAAAGCTAACGGAAGCATCTTCCCTCGATTTTGACGTGGAAGAGTATGAATTGGTCTTGATCTTTGGCTGATATAGAGCAAAGCTAGGCTGTGGCCGAGTCAGAAGGAGCCCTTTAAGGGCAGGCCTGTTCAGTGACAAATTAGGATTTGTTGTGAGTAAATGGTTGATTGACAATTAGTAAGAAAGATACCAAACTGTATCTCAGACATTTAGTTCTCAAACCTCTTTTTAAAAAAGAGCTCTCGTTTGGTAAAGTTGCATATACTTAGTTCATTAATAAAACTATGTTTTTATGATAAATACCTCAAGTATACTTTATACTTTGCTTAGGTCACATGTTTTTGTTTTTTAATTTTTGTAAGAGTTTATTTGAGCCAAACTGACTGCATTTGCCCGAAAACAAGATCTCAAGTGCTCTGCAGGTAAGTTCCCGACTTCTTTTATGCATCTGACGTGAAGGAGGGAAAGTAAGGAAGGTTACGGGGAAGTGGGAGGAAGCACCTCGGTGATGGCATCACAGGGCCTTTAATAAGCAGAGGCCTCATTTCTGTGGCCACTGCCACACCTGGGTGACATGGTACCTAAAGTTACAAGTCAGGGTTTATTTTGGAGAATTATTTTAAAGGTTAGAAGACCTCCGTTGAAGGTTAAATCTGCAAGATGAAAGACCTAACTCTCCTACTTGGTGGTAGTTTTGGGTGAGTGAGTAAATGGAGAGTGTAGTCTCCATAATTCTCTGAGGTCCTCATTTTTCTCTGTTGAGATTGAAGAAGGGCCCAATAAATAGGACTTTTCATCCTGCCCAAGTGAAAGCCATATAAAAAGGGAAAGAAGTCAGGATTGGGAGATGAAAAATGTCTCCTTTATGATGAGTTAAGCAGGTGCTGTAGATTTCCAAACACTGGACCTGGGAGATGAAAAATGTCTCCTTTGTGATGAGTTAAGCAGGTGCTGTAGGTTTCCAGACTCTGGGCCTGGGCATCCGATGGGCCTCTTCAGGACAGATGCTGCAGGACACCACCGTGTTCTCGGGACGGAGCAGAGTTTCGGTCTCTGCCTGCAGAGTAGCTCCAAAGGAAAAGGGCACGCTGGGGGTTACAGCCGCGTTATCAGATGTCCTGGCCCACAGGCCCCGGGCATCGCAGATAGTTTTTGCAGTGCCCTTAGGCCAAAGGAACACCAAACAGTTCCATTGATTAAGTAAGTAGGTCTAAGTAGCAGTAAGCCGGGTGTCCCAGTGTCACTTCCACAGAGCCCACATTCGCTGTGGGACCCAGGGCACCACGGCTCACAGTTCTGAAAGTACAGGCTCCTTTAGAACTCAACAATAAAATGGTCACTCCATAGTCTTAGAAGAGTGAATGAGGGAATAGAAAAAACAGGAGCATTCCCCTAATGGAGCTGCCTCTGTGTGGAAGAAAAGCTCCCAAGAGGGAAGAGACACACGCTTGTTTCCACCCGCAGCATCACCGCAGGGACCAGGTCTCAGCTCGGTCATCCCGGAGCTGACGTGGCTTCCTCATCTAGGGGACCGGTTGGTGTATATGTAGAAGCTACACCTTCCCATGTTCTTAGTGCCACATATGTATTTGGAAGGGAAATGGAAAGTGAGGTGATAACCCCAGGGACCTAAACAGGATACATTTCCGTCACCTGTCCTTTCCATTCTGCGTGCCCAAAGTCAGATACATGAAGGCCGGAAATAAACTCATTTTCACTGGACTAAGTTAGAAGCAGACTGAATTCTCCAGAGCCTGTGAGCACACGGTTTTCCCCTTTGCCTATAGCTCTAACTGGAGGTGTAGCCTGTGCAGAAAAAAAATTAGTACTTGAGCCTTTCATGTGTACTCTGACCCCAACAATAAAATAGCTACTCCCTTAAACTGCAGAATTCTTATTAATAATGAAAAGTAGTACATAATGACTCTAATCATAAACAACTAAACATTTCTTGTTTGTGCCTCTCATTTAAACCACAGAACTATGCCCCATCTGCATTTGTAGCCTGATTGGTCAAGTGTGCACTTCAATCAGTCAGATTGGCCTCATCAGTAAAATACCAGTGTTAGCAAAATACGAATTGCTACATGTACAACAAACTTACCAAAGTTGTCAAGTACTTAATTCTTTTGTATTAAAATTTTATTGTGCTGTACTGAACACATAGAAATTTAAGGCTTTGCAAACTGTTTGTGAAAATGTTCCATTATTTTACCTGTACCCCTTCCCCTACTCAAAAAAGCACCTTCTGGGACGATTTCCTGGCGAGTCCGCTCTGAATTACTGCCTTCAGGGGAGGCAGTGTTGAGTAGAAGACCTTGGTGAGAGGACTGGTTATGGCTGTGACCGTGATTCCGCGTGGAATGAAGTGGGCTAGTCATTTAATGGGAGAAGCCGGCTGAAGAACGCCTGTTGGGGGTGGGTCCAGGCTCTTCAGAAGAGGCCTGCGGATCAGGACACAATGCTCCCGGCCTCGCCTGCTCTGCTGCGCCCTCCCGCGTTCCTTTTGTCGAGGCCGGCCAGCTCCCGTCTCACTCTGCTTCTTGTGCCTTCCCGGTCTGCCTGGGTGTCCTCAGCGCTTATTCCCCTCCTCAGCCTCACTCCTCCAGCAGTCAGGACAGCTTCAAGGAGCTGCCTCGTAGGCTCAGTTTTCTTGTCAATAACATGGACATAATTAATAATCTCTGCCTACCTCATGGAGTGATTATGAGGATCAAATGAGATGTATGTTAAAGCATTTTGTTAACTGCAAAATGCTACGTAAATGTCGGGTGTTAAATCATTAGCTGGTCTTTTCAGCTAAAGCAGTGTTTATGCATATTTTACCCTATGAACAATTCTTTGTTAGGTAGCAAGTGTCAATGCTGCTGTTTTTTCCTGCTTGGATTATGGTGGTTCCTTGGCAACTTTATGATGTAGGCTGAATCTTTAAGTACTCCTTTAGCTCTTATCTCTTTCCTTGAACCCCATGCAAGATCATAATCCATAAAACACAGAGGCAGTAACTCTTTTTAATTGCCAGGAGTTCATCATTCTAAATGCAGTTCTTAGACATTTGCCTTGAAAAGCCTGTCTCTCTTTATTCCGTAGAGCCGAGACTGTGTGAAGCTGGGCCCTCCCGCCGAGGGAGAAGTCGTCCAGGTCAAGTGGCCTGATGGCAAACTCTATGGGGCAAAATACCTTGGACTGAATATTGCCCACATGTACCAGGTGAGTGCTGCCTGGTGTGTGATGCTTGTTGAGATGGACGTACACAGTGTGCTGCTGATCAAGCACCTCAGTGGGGCACCTCTTCTTTTATAAAGGAGGCAAAGATTTTATGTCTGATGACCCCGGTATGACACCATGTTGACACTGGGAACCCCTAATAACATTTGATGGATGGTAAGGTCTGTGTTAGGCTGGAAATACAAGAAGTGCATACTAGGTTACTTTCCTGTGTTTTCATCATATGGGAAAAGACTAATTGGCTTATTTATCTCACCATAAGCCAAGACAATATGACTGTTCATCAGCCAGCAGACCCTGAATTGGTGGCTTTTGCCTGAAAGAGATGATTCCCATTGGGTGGCTCTGGAAACCTAAACCATTAGTGCATTGGTACAGATGTGGCCATGTACGCTCCCAGGCTTAAAGGAGTGCTCTTTTAATGACAGTGTCCAACTGTCAGTTGGACATTCTGTTTAATAGGGAACTCTACCTTTTATTAAAGACTATGTATACAATTAGAAGTGGTTTTTAATTCTTATAAAAAATGAGGTTTAGGTAAACTCTTAACAAGGAAAGCAACATGGATAGCACAAGTGCATTTATATTTCTTCAGAAAGATTTTAAACGGGAAGATTGAAGTAAAAGGAGAAAAAGCAGAAGGCTCAGACCTGTTAAGCTTAAAACAGCTTGAGAATGATAAGACTGGCAGTTTCAGCAGAGAAGTTGTTCAAAGACTGATAAGGGGCAAGGGCTTAAATTGAAGAGAACATTATAAGGCCCTGCATCGGAAACGAGCATGGTATAAGGAAAGTGTTCAAAAGAAGTTTGGAAAACTTAGGGGAAGCATTTTTACGGTTTAGAAAGACCCAAGGAGAGGGAGGAGGGGAGGACATATATACATATACATAAAGAATGTGTGTGTGTGTGTGTGTATGTATATGTGTGTATAAGGCTGTTTTCCTCTTTGTATGACTGTTAAGTTGCAGGTTCAGGTCATTTATACTAGAATAGATATTAGAGCTTCTTTACATCAGAATGCCCATAATTAGACGAAAATCATACGACAGGTTGATAATACTATAGATTCCTAGACAAAAAGCATTATGTAATTCAAAAGAAATTAATGTTTAATTAAACAAGTGCAAAAGTGAAGCATTTCACATGTAGCAAAGTTATTCACTACATTTAAAAGTATCATAATGAGGGCATGTTGAAATTCAGGCTAATTAGTAATCAGTGTGTTAACTTCAATTGAATTTATGATGGTCTATCAACATAGAACTATGAGCATATTTATAGACTTAATGGAAAAAGTGTTAATAATATTAAAATTGTCTCTCAAGTACAAGTAGTTTAAAATTCCTCATTAAACCAAGTAGCCTTTTGAGATCATTTTGTGTCTAATTATTCAACCTCACTATTGAATAAGCAAAGACATTTATAAAAATAGATATAACTAAAATACCTCCTGCCCAGTGATAGGTATCCTAAGTATATGCTTTTTAACCCTCACAGTAGCCCTGTATGATAGGTGTTTTTACTCTTATTTTAAAAATGAGGGCAAGAAGTCTCATTGAATTTAATAATTTGTTTAAGAGCACGCAGCTAGTAAAGAGAAAAGCCAGAATTTGCTCTCAGCTCTGCTCCCATGGCAGTAAACAACCGTCCCTGCTTGCCAGAGACAGTCCCTGATTTTAGCCGAGAATCCTGCATCCTGGGACACCCCTAGGTCCTGGCAGACTGGGACAGATGGTCACCGTAGCATATTCCCTTTTACTTTAGAATTGCCTTTTTCTCTTTTAGAATTTCAAATGATCTAAAACAGAAAAACGATAAGCACAAGTGGTTCTAGCTATGCTATCAAATTGTGTAAATGAAATGACATTTAGGCCTAATTGAATATTAAGGAAGCCAGTCAGTCTGCCAAAACAAGGCCAGGAAGAAAAGTCTTCCCAGCCCAGCCTTCTGAGAGAAACAGGGAGAGCTTCCTGTGACCAAGACCTGATTCCTTCCTGTTGGTTCAGCTTAATCAAATATGAGCAGGACATGGATAATAGAGTTTCATTCTAAATTTTATTGCAATATTTGTAAAACTCCAGCATATTTTTTTTATTAAAAAACTAATTTACCTTTTAAGTAGATGTACAAGCATTTTTATTTCTTTAAAAGTAAAGAATTCAAACAGACAAATCAGGGACTTCAAAAACATTGTAATGGGCTCAGAGTTAGGACATACTAGATATTCTACCCTGTTGGCATGCTTTCTGTTGTTTTCTCCCAGATGCTCTAGGTGTCTGGGAGGCAGCGTCACTTACACCCTGTTCTCTGACAGACTCTCCTAAATTGTTGGAAAAAGAAAAACTGGCTTTTAACTTATAGCTGCCATTTGATTAGGCTGAAAAAAGTTTTAAACATTCTCATTTTAGGTGGTGATATATTTTTATACTTTAGTATGGTTTACGTGTTATAAGCTTGAGGACCTGTGGTTTTCCTGGCCATTTGGTTGAATTTGACAAAAGTGAGTTTTGAGTATTAAAGATCTGAGAAATTATTTTTTTCTGGGAGAATTATACAAATGTCAGCATATCCTTCTTTCTTTCTTATAGAGAAACAGTCCTCCCTTGTATGTGTCATAGTCTCTGAACGAACAGTACTGATGGTCCTATCCTGTCTTAATGCTAACTTGGCTGCAATCTCAAGCTCTGAGAAATTACTTGAGCAGCAACTCCTTTTCCACATTTTTGCTTTGGGGATAAAGTTTTCATATCACATATTCCAAGACACTCATTTTCAAGAATTTTAGCTTGTATGAAAGGATATCGTGTTCTTAGTTTGAAATGGGAAAGGCCTCTTCCTCCTTCTTGGCAGTTAGCTGGGTCCCTTGTTTATTCCACTTCATTCTTGTTCTTTTATGTAGTGAATAGGAACCTTGGAAAAAATGGTCAATGCATGTTTGTTTTTCAATCTTCAGTCACAATGTCTCATTTTTCATTAGGTTGAATTTGAAGACGGATCCCAGATAGCAATGAAGAGAGAGGACATCTACACTCTAGATGAAGAGTTGCCCAAGAGAGTGAAAGCTCGCTTTGTAAGTGCAGGCGAATGCCACTCGGGGCTCTGCCGTGTGATTCCTTAGCCGGCCCCTCTGGTTCCCAAGTCCAGCAGGGATCATGTTTAGGCCACTGGATTGATTTTGAAGAAAGCCAGTGCAACCTTTTCCTATTGAAACTTGTTGAATGCAAACCTCAGATTTGACCCAAAACAGGGAAACCAGTGTAGGTTCCTTATTTTTCTTTCTAATGAGTTCAAGTGATGCTTCTTTGTGTTACCATTTATTGGCAAACAAAAAATAGTTGTTGAATATATGCTCTTGTCTATGCAAGGCACTTGAGCATACAGAGATACCATTACAACATTTACAATCTTATTTTATTTTTTATTTTTTTATTTTATTTTTTTTTGACAGAGAGAGAGAGAAAGAGAGATACAGATACAGAGAGAGAACTGAACTGGGGGAACTCCCCAGTTCAGCACATGGGTCCGCACAGGCCAGGGCTGGGATTTGGTCCTCAGTCCCCGGGGCTGCAAAGTGAGCGCTTAACCCACTGAGCCATCCCGGCTTCCCCAACATTTACAATCTTGTTAGGAGAAGCAATATTAAAAGAAAGTTTTCAGTAGTAGATTAAAGGGAACTCAGCATAAGTGAACATCTAGTTTCCTATAGCTTTGTCACATATTGATTAACTTAGCTAATGGTGAAGTTATCTTCTCTACCCTTTCTTCTGTTTATAGGTTTAACAGAAACCCAAAAAAACCGAATAACTTGTCAGAAGTTTGCTAGTTCATAATTAAACTAAACTCTCACTTTTATAACGAAAGGAATGAAGAAAGCCCAAATACTAGTTGTGGGAATACTAAAGCAGTTGAGTAAAAAAGAAAATGCTATTAGTTTCATGCGCTGTGTATACTGCTAAAAGACAAATAAACATGGGAAAATAATCAAAGCTGAAGTTGTTAAAAATATATAATTCACAATAACTTAGTTTTCATTATTTTATCATAAAATATTTAGTGGACTCTGAAGTCATTTTTACTCATTTAGAATTTCATCTACTGCATCTGTGAAATGATAAATACCAAACAGAAAAATGTGAATGAATGGCATTTTTTCTGACTAAAATGAAAATTTCAGCTGCTTCTACTAACAAGTTGTGCATGTTATGATACACTTTTGTGCGGTGATAGAGTTACCATAGATTGATTTGGTGTTGTGTATTTAGCTCCTTTTCTATCAGGTGGAATCCTGAGAACAAGCACCTGTATCAGGTGTGAATTTACTTTCCTCCTCAGCTGCGTCCATGACAGGAAGGTCCTGCAAAGTGAAATAGTCAAGAGAGGAGTTGTAGTCACAGTGCTGCCACCCACCCGCAGGGGCACACTGGAGGCCACACCCCCGGAAATATACTAACCACCAAATGATAAACTGCAGGGAAAGAGAAAATCAAATATTCGTATTGAGAAGACATCAGCTACATCCTAACAAAGACCTAAAAAACTGAATAATTCATCTGCCAGCATCGTAGGTCTTAAAATCTCTTGAGAACCACTTCCTTTTCCAGGTTTGGAGATGGATGTCTCTCATCCTAGGCACCTGTATGCCCCGGTTTCTCCCTTCTCTCCCCTCTCCTAACAGCCTTCAATTAAAAAAAAAAAGAAAAAGTTGTTTTTCTTAATCACCTAGATATTTTGAGGATGGGAAATGTAGTAGGTAGCCCTCTCTCTAGAAGTTTCTCAGGTCTTTGATTGTTTAGTCCATGTATGGTTAAGTATCTTCAAAGCCAGGTCTGGGAGATTTCAAGTGCTGTTTCTTAATCACATTTTAAGAAGTCTTTTTGCTTTCTGTTATGATCACAATCTCTGTTGCACAATAGATTTGACTCCAATACTAGGATGCCTTCCCGTGCAGCTTTATTTGTACTCATCCCTGAGTTTTTTAAGGTTCATTTCTCTGAACAATTATACCGACATTCAACATTTATTTAAAAAAAAGGTTTTTTTTGACAGAGAGAGAGAGAGAGATACAGAGACAGAGAGAGAACAGAACTGGGGGCACTCCCCAGCTCAGCATATGGGTCCACATGGGCTGGGGCCAGGACTCGATCCTCAGTTCCCGGAGCTGCAAAGGGAGCGCTTAACCCACTGAGCCATCCCAGCTTCCCTCAACATTTATTTTAATCCTCACAAAGTTTTTTAAGTAAAAAGTGGCAATGAAAAATAACTGAATCACACACATATATATATATTCTTAAGTGTAACCTCTTATGTCGAACATTTGAGCCTGGGAGAAAATACCTTCAGGAGCAAAGATTCACAATCACTAAATCCAGCTTGCCACCTTGGCTTTCGTTGAATCGAAGACTTGCGCACTCCTGTTGGAGTAGATGCTCTGGTCCATGGTTAGGCTGTCTGTGACTGCTATTGTTTTTTCCAGTTGGTGAAACAAATCTAATTGGAAAACTCATTGATGGAAGATACTTTATGACTAGAGAAATCTCTTTTGTGTGTTGTAAGGAGGGGCGGGTAGGCAGCCCGCACTGGGAGGCCTTCGTGTTTTAATGACTTGCGCTCACCCAGACACACACTGACTTGGGAAGACATTTTTCAAAAGAGTCAGCAGTCCACCTCGGTGATTGTGTTGGGTTCTTTCCCACTAACTTCAGAAACAGCCCCATTACCTTTTATTGTTTCACAGAATAACCATAGCAACGGTGCATAATTAACTAGAGCTCCTGGTAAATCGGTTTTATTACTATGTACGAGAGGCTGACTTTTGCTATTCTCACTCAGTGGCTACACTTTTATAGATGTTTTATTTTCTCTTTTGATAACTTTAGCACTTATAAAAGGGAAAGATTACTCTGAGGAAGTACTTTGACAAGAATGAATGAAACAAAACTGTTTTCTCCTAATGACAGAGCCTGCCCACCCAACCTGGAGGCTTCCTCAGTGAAACAAGGGTAGTGTCTGGGGGGCCCGTGGAGCACACCATTACTCCAGATAACCATCTTATGAGTGGCAGAGAACATGCCCAGCTGCGTACTTGAGTCCCCTTTTAGTTTTCAAGCTTCTTTGTGACTATTCCATTAATTGACTCTTCTTCATGATTGACTATGTGTTTTCAAGCCCTAAAAGCTGGACTTTGCCTCTGTCACCAACTGGGGGAGGTGGCCTCAATGACACAGTAAGATGCAGTGCACGTTGGTGTTATTCTAAGTGTTCCACCTCAACCAGTTGGGAACACATGCTAGGAGGCAAAATAGTAGGGAATTGGGAAGCAAAAAAAATGCTTTATAATGTCGACTTGCCCGAGCATAACAGAGAAAGCCCACATCCCTCTCCCCAGCTAACACTGAGCAGACCCAGTGCTGGGCATGCGGCTTGGTGTTGAGAAAGTCTGTAAAATTCCATTCTCAGTCCCTGCTATCCTCTCCCTCGTGGGTTTCAAGGAATCCCGATGGGGACAAGCTTACATGCCCCCTGATCCCCACACTGCCCCCATTCTGCTGCTGCACTGACATGTGAGGGAACCCAAAAGAAGGCCCTCAAGTTTGCCTGTGGCAGAGAGGGAATACCGTTCATGCAATGGAAACAGTGCTTCGAAAGATGGAAAGGCATGAAAGAGCCAGTAAAGTGTGGCCGGGACCTGCGAACTATTCAGTGCCACCAGCGTCCAGGGTAGGGCTATGCTAGGTTATGTAGATCTAGCCTAGGGAGCTCTGATGCTGTCTTGAAGGCAGTGGGGCTAGTGAGAGGTTCTAAGCAGAGGAGTCATATAGTTAGAAAGTTTTCAGAGAATTTCCTTTTAGTGGTTCTGTAGAAAATAGCCAGGGGGTTCAGCATTTGTTGTGGGGCTTTAGGAGAGGAGGTGTGAGGGCCTGCATGGGTTGGGAGGGATGAAGAAGAAAACAGGGCTTCATGTAGGGAGGGTTCGTGCCAGGGTGGGGCAGGGGGAGTTACAGTGACTTCCAGGTGTCTGATCAGTGTAGCTGAGTGGATGAGGGTAGTTGTGCTATTTATGTAATATAGGAAGGATAGCAATGGAGAGAAAGACTGAGTTCAATCCAGGACAGGGTGAGTGGGAGTGCCTCTCAGCTAAACACTCTGAGGGGCCCGCTGGGCAGTTAGACTCATGGGCTTGAGCACAGGAGGAGGGCTGGACTGGAGTGAGAGGTGTCAGCACTGCAGTAGACGCAGGCACTGAAGTCAGGAGTGGATGTGAAGGCCTAGGGCACATATGTGGAGAGCAGAAGGCCAGACGCAAAACCACAGGTGCATCAGTGTTGAGAGATAGTTAAGAAAGAGGAATCCCTGAGATACCAATAGTGAGCAGGTAGAAGGGCTTGTGAAATGATGGAAAAGACAGATTTGAGCGGGATTAGCATAGGCAACTAAATGTAGATAGAAAAGGGTCATGGGAACCCTGCACTTGAGCCAGGACCGTTTCAAGGAGGTTATGGGGGCAGAACCTCAGTAAATAGGAATAGGGGTGAATTAGAGATGACTTAACGAGTTTCTCAAAAATCTGGTGGGGCAGGCACCAGAGGGAAGAGGGAGAGTCGGGGAGATTCAGATGAGAAGACTCTAATCCTGCTTGTGTGTGGAGAAAGTGCCTGGGGGTTGGAGAGCCTGAACAAAGTGGGGCTGAATGGCAGCTGGAGATGGAGCAGGTGGGGTGATGGCAGAGCCGCCAGTGGGGGCCTTGCACGCCTGCTCCCGGCCTGACCTCAGCTCCCCACCCCCAGCTGCCTGGATGGCATCTCTGTCCGTTCTTGTCGTGGTTAAATGCCCTGCCCTTCTGCGGTGTAATGCTGGTTAATTTCAGTCCACAGCCTCTGATATGCGATTTGAAGACACATTTTATGGAACAGACATAATCCAAGGGGAGAAAAAGAGACAAAGAGTGCTGAGCTCCAGGTTTAAGAACGAATATGTGGATGACCCCGTGTACCGCACTTTTCTGAAGAGCTCCTTCCAGAAGAAAGGTCAGAAGAGACAGTAGTCTGCGTGTGCTGCAGGCAGCAGGCAGCAGGTTGGGCTGGAAGGGGGACGTGATGGGACAGCCGTGGGCTGGGCCGTGGGCTTCACTGCGGTCCTTGCTATGATGTCTCTGAGAGCGGAAAATTAGGCTTCGCAGGGTTTGGTCGCCCAGACCAAAAGACACACACACACACACACACACACACACACACACACACACACACACACACACACATATTAATTGGATACAGCAGTCTAAAGTCATCCCCTAGTCTTGCTTTCACTTGTGAGTAGTTGTCTTAAATGGTCCCAAAGGTTTTTCTATGTGAAGGGAAATAACAGTGAATCACCCACCAAAAAACAGCCACTGCCAGTGGGAGTGGGTCCCACGTGTGGCTTCGGTCCCCCATCAGGAAACACATGGAAACTTCTCTCCCAACCCAGTGGGTGCGAGCCTCAGCACCCAGGCGGGAGGGTGTAGTTTATATGTTCTCCACGGTCAGGGAAGGACTCTTACTTGTTTTAATGGCTGTTTTTATAAAGCATTTTTAAAACACAAGTGGCATGTATGATAATGAGATTTACCTGTGTGCTATCTGTTTTTCCCTGTATAGAACTTTTACATTTTTTTTATATCCCTATTACTTTTGATTGTGTCTGATGAGAACTGAGTTGTTGACCTCTGGAATTTTTGGCTCTTGAGAAAGAATTCTTATGAATTGTATGGAAATTTTATATATTTAAAGAGGGAGATCAGGGCTGTTATTTTTAAACACCTTTTTTCATAATACATATTCTGAGTAGATATTTATAAAATATGTTTCTTTCATTATGTGTTTGTAAAATTAGAGTTTAAATAAATATGCTTTGATGCATAGTTTTGAATTGAGATGGTTTTTCCTTTTTAAAAAACAGCCTGAAAATGTACTAGTGTTTCAAAATAAAGATTTCCATTTTCTCCAGTTTGGTCTTCTGACTTGCTTATGTGTCAGGGTTTCAACCAGTGGGAAACAAGCTGTGTGTGGGGGGCTCGCTGTCAAGAGATGCTGGTGCCAGGTCTGTCAGACCGTTCGTCTCCATCATGGACTTTGTATGTTAGCTGGACACATCACCACACGGTTATGGCCTCGCTGTGGGGACGAAGGCTGCTCGACCAGCCGCACAACCAGCTGGAGGGCTTCCCCCAGCTCCGGCTTCTAGACCTGGAAGAACTCCGAGCACTGGAGTCAGGAGCTCTTTTCAGCTGGGGTTGCTTGGTCCCCATTTACCATTAGAAGAGGCTGCATGGACCCGCCAGCCCCACTCCCTTGCTTACAGATGAGTGGAGGACAGGCAGGAAAGAGACAGTGCAAGGTCACGCAGTCCCAAGTGGTGCTTCAGGTAGCTGACCACAGTGATGCTGCACAACAGATGACGGCAGAACCTCGGGCCTGCCACACGAAGCACGTCTGTGCGCAGTCTGTAGGTTGGCCGATCTGGCTGGACTTGGCTGGGCAGCTGTGCTGACCTCGGCTTGGTTGAGCTCATCTCTCGGCTCCACACGTCTCCTGTGAGCCCACTGGACCTCCTGCCTAACCCAGGTATGTTTTCTTAAAGTCAGTGGCAGAGGTAGACAGCAAACGAGCCCAGGCAAGTCAGCGCATTTCAGTCCTGCCTTAGATGTTGGTTAGCATCGCATGTCTCAAATCCCAGAGCCAGGCTGGAGGATGTGCCAGAGTTTCATGGCACAGAGTGTGGGTGTATTGGGTTACTGGATAGAGAGTGAAGAAGAGCTGAGACAGTAATGACAGAGCCTCAGCTCAATCTCAGTTCTCTAAACCGCTTGCTGGCTGAGTGCTGAATTTCCAGGGTGCCTCGTGGCTGAACTCTGAGCTGGGGCACAGCCCACCAGCCTTCTTTTTACAGACTGAGCACTCCACAATTTCTACCAGTATAGTCAGATATTCTATCAGGTAATCAAGCTTGCATTTTCCAGCTCCGGGTTCTGAATGGAACTGGCCTGCTTTCTCCATGATATGCCGGGAAAGTAGGCCTCTGTAAGTAAGGCATTCAGAGGAATTAATCTAAATAGGATCATTCATTTTGGACGTGTTTGCCTGTCAGCAAGATTTCTGATTGGCTGCCACAGGGAGAAAATGTGCAGAGTCCTGTGTGATCCCAAATACAGCTGTTTTTTATGGTCTCACTTAACTAATGTTTCTGTAACCAAGTACAGCTGTATATGGCCTTAGCGAAATAGTGCCAGCCCCAGATGCACTTGGGCTCTTGAGAAAGAACCTTTTGTTTCCCTGAATTCTGCAAAGTTGTTATTAGCTCTATGACCAGATAGATTGTTAAAGCTTTATCACTTACTGTGTGACACCTTAATTGTAATTTTAATTTCTTTGTGTTACACTAACTTTCATTTTTAGTGTATGTATAGCGTGGAATCAATTGAAATCCTTGTAGTATTTTTAAAAAATTTTGCTAGCTGTGATAATTCTAATGTAATTCTAATTGCAAGCCCTTTTTCTGGAGGTTAGAGGATTAGTAAAAACTGCCTGACATATTTCACAGCATTTCAGTTCTTTTATGTATGTTTTGAAATGAGAACAATGTGATCCTTATCAGATTGCTTTTATGAAGGTACTTTTGTTTAGTTCATCTAGAGAGAAATTGAGAAGAAGCATCCACTAAAATATCACATGCGTTCTCAGAATACATTATGAATTGCCCCTGGGTAATAGTGTGTGAAAGTGTGAAGACTCAGAATACAAAAGCATTTCGGAGTGAATGGGTCTGCCACTTTCCCCTGTATCTGTTCAGTGTGAAACAAGGCTGAGTTTCCCATGTTACCATAACAGCATGGAGATCTATGAGTGCTTGTACTGGAGTACTGTGTGCTGCAAGGTAACATTATGCTTTATTTTTGCCTTCGAAAGGGATCAGAAATGAAACTTCATTTCAGATATTAATCAGCCCCCTAAACTTAAAGCTGACTAGAGATCCTGAGGCATTCTCATTCCATGAAGTAATTGGTTGGTTGCAAGATTCAATTGTACTACAAACATTGAGAATTCAGATGGCAGTCGTTGGAAGTGTTATGCATTCTCTTCCCTGCATGTTGTAGAGAGACACGTAGTACTGACTGAGGAGGCCTGAGCTGTCCATCAAGTGGGCTGACAATTTAGAAACCCCATGCTCCATCCTCAGAAGGTGCAGGTTTCCTTAAAGAAATGGAACTTTGTCAGAGAAGATGATACTAATGATGTATTGACCACCTATCTATAGTGTATACCCAGCCTGGTAGGCTCTTAGTGACATTTATCTTATTTAACCTCTGCAAGTATCATTTCCCTTGTTCATAGACTGAATCTAAGTCTCAGAGATTCATTTTTTAATCACTCAAACTTCTCAATGCATGAAGAAAAAGGAGGACTCGAAACCTGACTCAAACAAAAGACATTGGATAGACAAGTCTAAAGCTCAAAGATGGGTTAGCACTAGAGATGTAAATGAGGAAGACCTCATCTTGATTGGAAGATATTTAAAAGTACATGAAAGTTTACCTTTCAGCGAAGGCAAAAAAAACTATAGGGACAGAAAAGAAATCAGTGGTTGCCAAGGTCTGGAGGTGGGGAGAGGATTGACAAAAAGGGGTACAAAGGAACATTTTTGAGGTGTTGGAAATAGAGACTTTGGGGAAAGCATTCCAAGTGGTTTCAGATGAGAAATCTAAAATTAACATTCAAATTGGTGTTCCCTATTGGACATGCACCCTCTCTCCTTTCAATATTTTCTTTGTCTTTAGTTTTCTAAAGTTTGATAATTTTATGTCTTAGTTTTGATTTTTTGGGGGGGGGTTATTTAGTTTGAGGTCTGTTCAACTTCTTGATCTTTTACCAAATTTGGGAAGTTTTTCAGCCATTATTTCTTAGAATATTTTATTTTAATTCCACATACTCTTTCTTCTCTCCTTTGGAACTTCATTGACAGAAATTTTGGGTCTTCTGTTGTTGGTCTTTTAGTCTGTTTTCTCTGTTAGCGTTGATCTGTCCTTGCATGTACTGATTCTGTCTTCTGTGATCTCCAAACTATTACTGGGCCCATTGAGCCCGTTTTTTAGTTTGGTGGTTGTATTTTTCAGTTCTGTAATTCCCATGGGTTCTCTTTTATATCTTCTACTTGCTGAAATTATTTATTTATTTTATTTGTTTCAAGAATGTGTCTTGAGGGATTTTTCTGGTGGCTACTTTAAAATCTGTGTCAGATGATTCCAATGTCTAACTCATCTTGATATTGGTGTCTGCTGATTGTTTTTTCTCATTTAAGTTGTGATTTTCCTGGTTCTGGCAGGACAGACGATTCCACTGTAACCTGGACATTTGAGGTGTTATGTCCAGAAGACTTTGGATTTTATTTAAATCTTTTCCTTTGATCAGGTAGTCGTCCAGTGTGGCTCCAGTGCTCGGGTCCCGGCCTACTTTTGTGGGCTGTAGTTCCAACAGTTGAATTTTCAAAGCTCTCGCAGTGCTCAGCTGCTCTGCTTTGTGGGTGTGCTACCCAGTGGCCACTCTGCAAACCTGAGTGCTGTTCCACACTCATTTCAGTTCTCATGCTGCTTTGGTGAGTTAATGTAGGCCTATCTCATGTGTGAGTTGGTCAGTGAGTTCCTGTGCAGGTTTCTAGAATGCCTTTTTCAAGTTCCCTACTTTCTAAGATCCTCTTTCCAAGATCCTCTTTCCATTCTGTAGGTGAGAGGGTGTGGGGTGCTGCCTCCCCCTGGTAGGAAATCTCACTTTGTCTCCAGTGACGGGACCCTGGCAGGGAGGAAAACGCTGCCCAGGCCCTCAGCTGCCGCTAAGTGGGGGCAGGGGTGGAAGTCCAGACTCCCCACTCAGTCTCCACCAACACAACGCTGGGAGGCTGGGGATGGGGGTAGGCCACTGTCCTGGCTCCCCTGTTGCCACCACAGGAGGGGCAGAAATCCAAACTCTCCACTTGGTCTCAATGGAGATTGTACAGAAAGGGACCATTTATTATGTTGGATTAGGGATATTGTATTGTCAAAAGGGCTTTTGTCCTGCTGAGCTGCTCTTTTCTTGGTCTTTTGGCTGAAGAGAACAAGCTTTTCTTAGAGCTTTAGAATTTCTTTGTTGGTGGTGGTTTGGTTCGTTTGCAGGCTTCTCCAGTTGTGAGTCCAGGATGTATGAGAGATAAAGAGCAAACCCAGAAATCACCCCTGTGTGGTTCCTAAATCCGGAAGTCCCTAGCTAGTCTGCTTGCCTCTTTCAATATTTTGTAGGTCTCCTGATTGTTGAATTATGCCCATGGTTTTTAATTATACTTAGGCAGGAAAAGCAAGGAGAACAAAGTTGTGTTTATCTTGCCTAGAAGAAGAAGTCCTCCATTTTTATTTTAGATGGCAGAAAAATATTGTATTGCTATGGGTGAGGGACTCGTTTAAAGTCAGATACTAAAGATCTAAAGCGAGTAATTAATTGATGGAGGAATCCCGAGGGGAGGAGGGATGGAGGCAGAGGTGGGATGGTTGGCCCTACAGGGGAAGGGGCACATTTCACCCCTGAAGACTGCGTTCCTGGTTACAAGAGCACAGGTGGCCGATTATAGAATTGTGTTAGAAGGGGCTTTCCAGGTGGGTTTGGCGTGTGGGAAGGGGTCTGAGAGAACTGAAGGTGCTAGAGAGGCTATTTCTATCCACTAGTCTGGGTTGGATAGAAAGTAGTTGATGTCAAGAGGGGACTGAGTGGGGAAAATAGTAAGGGATCTAGGAAATGGGTGTCTATAAAAGACTGACTTGATGTCCCCCATAGCTCATAAGATGTCCACAGCCTAACCCCCAGGACCTTTGGAAATTACCTTACATGGTGAAAGGGACTTTGTAGTTGCTGTTAAATTAAAGACCTTGAGATGGGGAGATTAACCAGGATTATCTGATGGGCCCAACATCTTTACAAGGGTTGTCAGAAGAGGAAGGTAGGGTCAGAGACAGAGAAGATGTGATGAGGGGAGTGGGTGAAGTGATCTGCTCTGAAGATCGAGGCAGAAGCCAAGATTCTAGACAGTGGGAAAGGCAAGGAAATGTGCTCCCCTAAAGTCTCTTAAAGGAGCCAGCCCTGCTGACGTCTTGACTTGCGCCCAGTGAGACTGATTTCAGACTTCTGGCCTCCAGAAAGGTAAGTAACACATTTCTGTTGTCTTAGGTAAGCCACTACCAGTGTGGGAATGTGCTGTAGTGTGAATGGGAAACTCAGGAGTAGCAGGAGGGAGGACAGAGGAAGCTTAGAGTCAGAGGCAGTCGTCAGAGGGAGGGGCGTTAGATTAAGATTGCTACTGTGGGGATTCCAGTGTTTACCAATTTTAGGGCGTGGCTATGGGAGTGGAGTGGAGCCTCAAATCATTCTACTGAACTTTCGTTTTTTTAGAGTTGATAATCCATATAGCATAAAATTTATTCTTTTAAAATGTACAATTCAGTGGTTTGTAGTATATTCACAAGGTTGTGCAACCAGCACTACTACAGATGGATACATAGCTTTGATTGACTAGTGTTCATTCATTCTTCAGATATTCCAGCATTTTAAAAGGTATTCGATTATTTTTTTCTTTTCTTTTGCAGCTCTTGGAGACTGAGAGGCCTAAGGAGAGTATTTTTATGAGGATGTTCATATTCTCGACTATAAAGAATTCTGAATTGACTGAGTACACTCACCCATTTAGAAAGGGTGCACACTGGGCCAAAAGGAGACTGGCCTGTGGATTTGGCCAGGCTTGTGGTTGAGGTGGTGATTGTGGTGGCTCTTTTCAGTGGCAGGCAGATTACAAAGCGGGGAGGCACCCCCAGACCGCAGAGCTGCCCTTGAAGGTCAGGTCCAAGAGCCTGTGGGGACGTGTGGCCCTCAGTCCCAGCAGCCACCGGGACCCCAGGAACCCGGACCTTTTGCAGCAGCTCTTAGGAGAAGGGTGCATCCCAGCCCACGTGCAGCGACGGGCCTCCCACCCTCCCCCGGTAGGTGGCCCATGGCTTCCGGTGGAGGTCAGCACCCTCCGTTCACTGCAGCTCGGTTTCTTCCAGGAATGCGATGGATGGTCCCGTCCTCTTCCCTTTCCCTCTCAGGGGTCTTCTCCTCTCCTCGGTGGGTGTTCTTTCGCTCCAAGAGATTTTTATAACTCATAAATTATTTAGAAGCTTGACCTGAACTGATGTGAGGCTGTTTATATTCTTTATCACATTTAGTATGAATATTCAAACGTATCACTAGAGGATATTCATGTGGGGTGTTAGATAATGCCTGATGGCTAGTTGTGAAATTTCCTTTCTAAAATCCTAAAAATTCTGAACTCATGCAGTTACTCTCACCCTGAGGATTCCAGATAAGGGCATGTGGACCTCTTATTTTACCCACTGCTCACCCCCTTCCTTCCACAAGGGGCCTTATCATCTCCATACTCCCTGTGATCCCCACAAATAACAGCCTCCCTGAGCTTCCAGTCAGACTTCTGCTCTTACACTGATGACATTTGTCTTAACTCCAGGCACTAAATTAACATCACCAGGCTTGAGAGTTGCTGTACTGCTGACCAGAGCAGACAGTCTGCCAACTGAGGTTAACTGTTGAACACAGCGGGACCCAGAGCGATGAAATAGTGACACTGTGCCACCTGGCAGCTTCCCATGAAGGGCCAGGTATCACCAGAGGGTGGCGGATTCATGCTCACTCGCGAGGCAGGTTCATACTGCAGGCTGCACCTTGGCTTCCCTGTGTCCAGAGAGCGAACAGGTCCTCCGTGAGGCTACAAAAAGGAATGGCATAGGCCTCCTGGGTAGGGAGAAACAGTTCTTGTTTGCCCTGCAATAGAGATTTGGACTCTTGGGGAGGCATTGTCCAAGGCTTGTGTGGCTGGAAATGGAAATGTCTGCTTAGTCTATAGAATGCCCTACATCAGGGCTTTGAGGCTACCCCCTGAGGGTGTTCAGTGTGGGACTTCACTGTGATACGATTATGAAGCTATTTAATTCATTTCCACCCCCCCCACCCCCCATCAAAGTCATAATGAGAAAAAGGGCCTCATCATCATTTCTGCATATTTTGGTAACAAAGAAAATGGCTGTTGATGATGATGATAATAACTGCTGTTCATAAATTTGCACCCTTTGTTGCCATTTATAAAAGAGACCTTGTATAGCAAGCTCATTAGTAGCTGAACCTTATTTTGTCAAAGGAAATGGAGTCAAGAGAGATTATGTTTCATCTTAATATGGCTGTTCAGCAACAATGCCATTATCCTGAGTTTCAGATGAATTTAATTGAACTTTAATGAACAAAATTAGTTGTTTTATGCAATTAGAATCTCATTTAAATGGGTTAGAAAATGAATAGAATGGGAAATGGGGTTGACTTGATTTTCCTCAAGACTGACTCTTGGCCTCTTTGTGTCTCTAGATTTTCTCCCCCTACTGAGTAAGAGACTAATATTTTTAGAATTTAAGAAGATCTTTGACTGCCAAGTTTTCCCCCAGACTAGTAAATGCCTGGGACCTCCAAGGAGATGAGAGACAAAGGGAACTGGCCAATGGGAACCAGTTACAGAGACTAAGGTAGAAACGCTCTTACAGCCTTGCCCGCCTCAACCACCCTTCCTTTGGGAGTTGAGAAAGTGGATGTTGGACAGCATCCAGCAAAAGGGAAGGAGGGATGGCTTGGTGCATAGCTTCCCTCTTCCACTCAGTAACTTGGTGACTTGGCTTGTGAGTCTTGATCTTGGAACCTCAGTTTCTCCACCAGTACAATGGGAATACAGTAATGCGTTGGAATTCGAACTTAATCCATCTCAGAACCCTGTTTGAGTTCCAAAATGTTTGAGTTCCAAGATGAGTGGGTGTTCGGATAAAGCTACAGGCCGTACAGTCAGTACGTCCCACACAAACAACGTGTTGGCGCTTGACTTCCAAAGCAGTGTTCGGATTCCGAGGCAAAATTGGCTTGATTTTGTTCATTCGGATTTCAATTTGTTCGAGTTTTGAGGCGTTCAGATCCCAGAGTATCACTGTATTAGTATCTGTTTCTTAAGAGTGAGGACAAGCATTCAGTGACAGAATGTACATAAAGTACTTGGCCTTGACATTGGAACCTCAGTTTCTCCACCAGTACTGGGAATATTCGTACCTGTTTCTTAAGAGTGAGGACAAGCGTTCAGTGACAGAATGTACATAAAGTACTTGGCCTTGACATTGGAACCTCAGTTTCTCCACCAGTACTGGGAATATTCGTACCTGTTTCTTAAGAGTGAGGACAAGCATTCAGTGACAGAATGTACATAAAGTACTTGGCATAGTGCCCAGCTCAAAAAATGGGAGTTTTTACTATTATTAATATTACTGTCCTTTATCATCATTGTCATCTTCAGTCTTGCAACTTCTTGGGAACTTGATGTGATGAAGATCATACAACTCACCTGGCTTAGGTTTGTGTTTCTGGTCAACAGTTTACTGGAGGAAAGATGAATTGAAAAAGGGATCTGGGAGGGTTGGCAGTCTTCTGGGCGGAGCAGCGGAAGCTGGTGAGGATGAAAAGGACAAGGTCACATGGAATGCCTACAGAGAGGGTCACATTAGTTCTCATCAGATTCCCCATGTGCAGCATGAGGAAATTAGAGGGGCCATCCCTATGGACCTTTCTAGCTTTGAAGCTCTTACCATTCTGCAGCTACTATTAACTCCTCTGCTTAATGGACCATGTTCCAGTGATCCAGCCCTTGCCAAGAAATCCTGCCAACTTGCATCTGAATTGCTGAAGCTCCCTGCTGAGTGTTTCTTACCAGCATCAGGGTTGACTTGGGTGCTAGAGTGGCTTCCTGAGACACAGCAGAGGTGACAATGAGGACCAGTGGGGTTTGGCACAGGCTTCCCTGTGCAGAATAGCTCTGACCTGGGTGAGACAGGAAAATCAAAGAATTACTATTCATGTTCCCCTTTATCTCATCAGACTGAAGGTTTAAATGGGTTCTCAGTGAAAGGTTTAACAATTATATTGCTTTTATTTAACTACAAACTACAGTTACAATATTTCAGTCTCCTATCAAACTATAAGGTGCAATTATAATATTTCAATCTCCTATCATTTATTTCTGGCTTTTCCCAAGGGATATCACAGATGTGATCATAAATCCTCTTGGTTTCCACATGGTGACTGCCATTTTGCTGTTCCTTCTCCATGTAACTTCAGGAATGTCACCTTTTCCTGGTGTCACTGTCTCCAGGCTGAGGGAGAGGGCCTGCTGTGTCCTGTTGATAAAGTTGAAGTGATCCCACATTGTACCCAGAAACCAATATGGATGATGCCATTGTTAGAAGGACCATGCTATGGAGGTGTCCTGCTCGCCCCTCTTCTGGCTGACCTGGGGGATCGCATGGCTAGGACTGCCACCACGTTCTTCACTGAGAGGGACACCCACGGACGTTACCCAGTCACAAGCCCTCACATTCCCGAAGCAGAAAGAATTGTCATCCTGTCCTGTGCTGCTCTCTGTGTCTGTGCTTATCCCAGAGTAGGGCAGCTTCATGCTCTTAATCTCTCAAGGAGGGTATGTTGCTCCTTCCTACCTTTGGGTGTTATTGCTCCGTGCAGTCCTTGCTTTCAGAGGGACTAGGGTTCCAGAGGGCTGACTTTTGGAGGCTCTTAAGGATGGGAAGAACGAAAATTCACTTAGATTACTTCAGTAATGCTGGTCTTCCTGCAGGGAGAAGAGGATGCAAAACTCAGCCACAAAGCTGCGCCGCATGGAACTGAACCTGGCTGGCAACAGGAATGTTTTTCTTGGGACCTGTTTGACCCATGTTCACTGGTCTTTATTTCCGATCATCTGTAACCACTGCCCTCACTTTCTTCCAAGGCCTCTGCTGCCACATGGCCTCCACACTTTGATTTTTTCAGCTTCTGTTCCTGATGCCATGGACTCCCCAGATGTCCCGAGCAAATCACTAGTAGAGAATGAGTTTGACGAGAATGTGAATTTTTTTTTTAATTTTTATTTTTTATTGTTTTTGATAGAGAGAGAGAGATACAGAGACAGAGACAGAGAGAAGGGGGAGGGCCCGGAA
Source organism: Craseonycteris thonglongyai (assembly GCA_004027555.1). Classification (NCBI taxonomy): domain Eukaryota; kingdom Metazoa; phylum Chordata; class Mammalia; order Chiroptera; family Craseonycteridae; genus Craseonycteris; species Craseonycteris thonglongyai. The sequence goes on from PVKE010002132.1 coordinate 52,792, forward strand.
CAGTCTCTATAGTTGCACATCGTTGGTTTTTCCACATAGTTTCATTCCACAGGTGGGCGTGGGGCTGCACAGGGCAGGACTGGGCCGGGGTCTCACCGCAGTGAGAACCGAACTGGGGACACTCCCCAGTTCAGCATATGGGTCCACGTGGGCTGGGGCCCGGATTTGATCCTCGGCCCCAGGGCTGCAAAATGAGCGCTTAACCCTCTGAACCATCCCGGCTTCCCCTGAGAGAACATGAATTTGGACCTCTATTGTTTTGACATATTCCTAGAATGTGAGAGACTAGTTCTACCACTTTAATAAATGTGGAGCCTTAGGGCAAGTTACTTAGGTTCTCTGCTCATTATTATTATTTTTATTATTTTTTTAACCTTCAAAACAGGGATGATGATAGTCTCTGATTTGTAGGGTTGTTATTAAATAAAATATTTGTAAAGTTTGTATATTAGTATCTAACTAATGCATGTTCTATAGAAGTGTTTGCTAAATAAAATTAAAAGATAACTAAAGTATCTACACATACTTGGTCCTCAATAAGTATTTGTTGAAATACTTTTCTTGAAGAATCAGATTAACTTAATTGCCCTTTGCCCATCTAAGAACTCTTGCTCATACTACTTAGGATTTCCCTTTAACCTCTATTGACTACCCTTGGGCCAAACTCTCACTGCAGGCAATTTGTTGAGCTAGGAGTTTGGGGATCTTGTGCTACCAGAAAAATGGCTAACATAGAAGAAACCCTCTTTTAAAAGAGGGTTCTGGAAGGGGCAGTTACTCTGGGACAGGCCTCATTGGGCTGATGAAGACGTCACACCTACTCAGAGTCATCCCTCCCTTCCGGGGGCTGAGTTACTGTTCACAAGTTTATGTGCCAACTCCTTCCTCAGTGCAGTCCTTTTCCAGCAGAGTTCTCTTCTTACTGCTGAGATGTGGGGCGTGGTCTCTCCTGTTGGCCACGGAAGAGGCTCCTCTTCCTCCCTGTGGGAGATAAAATGCTCCTTTCTCTGTCTCCCTGTCATTTTTTGACCTTTAGCTCAGGGACCTTCAGGTTCCAGAAAGTAGACCTTCTGCACTGTGTACTACTGTGCTTTCATATGCACATAACTGCATTTTGATGCCAAGGTGCTCCCTCTCCAACAGAAAGGTATTTGGATTTTATGTTTTCCAGCTAAGGGGCCACCTGAGAGCCAGGGATAACATTTCTGAGGCCGCCAATCAGATAACGAGCAGAGCTCTTTATTATTCTTTCCCTCTGGCTCCTAAGAGAGCTAAGTTCCACAAGAGGTCCTCAGTTATCAGGAAGGAAGTTTTTCAATTTAATTTTTTTTCAGGAAGTTGAGTCCCTTAAGCCCCACAAGCTGAAATGGAGCGGTGGAGGGAGCTGATGAGGGAGCTGACAAGGGAGCGTCAGTGGTGTGAATTGACAGACCAGGTAATGAGGGCAGAAGTGAGATCCACCAAGGGCCGGGAGGCGGGGAGGAGGGACGAAGCGATTAGCTGAGACTGTGCAGCTGGGATGGCTGCTCTCTGGATGGCTAAACTGGTACGTGCTGGGAACTGGCATTTGGTTATCCTCACGTAGAAACCTGAGAGGCCCTCTAGTTCACGTTCGTGTCCTTTTAGGGCAGAGGGTCTCAATCAGGCTACATGCCTGTGTCATCTATAGAGCTGTTTAAGACTACAGATTCTCAGTCCGTGCTTCACACCTTATAAATCCAAATCTCGTGGAGCTGGAGATAAATCCTTAATCTTCCACAGATCATCCCAGTGTGGACCATCATGGGCCAATCTGGCTAATAGGTTGGAAATGGACCCAATCCCATTGAGTACTGGGTTGAATGCTCTTCTGAGTGAGTTGTAAAAGCAGAAATACTGCCATTTGAAGAAAGCTTGGACCAAAGGAAAAGCATCAGCTTTGGCATTCCAAGGCCTGGGTCTTAATCTTGTCTCTGGCGCTAAGCTGGACTACTCTGGATGAACGGTCCAAACCCTGTGAGCTTCAGGTTCCTCAGTCGTGAAGTGGAGATAGGAAACATGCCCTGTCTACATGTTTGTTTCCGGGACTGACGGGGATAAGGATATGGAAGTGCGCTGAGACCCGCAAGACAGTATAAAGCTATATGGAGAATAATGCTCTTTTTGTTCTGGATGAATTTGTAATGAATCCTATTAAATGGATAACCCTGTTTGAATGCCTCTGATTTTGCCCCGTGTCATAGAGGTTCATAAGTGAGACAAGTTTATATTCAAACTCTCTACGTTTTGGTCTCACCAAGAATTATTTACTAGCCAAGATATGGAAACAACCTAAGTGTCCATTAATGGAAGAGTGGATAAAGATGTGACACACACACACACATGCACGAACACACACTCACACTGGAATATTATTCAGCTATGAGAAAAAAAGAAATCCTGCCATTTGCAACAATATGGATGGACTTTGAGGGCATTCTGGTAAGTTAGATAAGCCAGAAAGGGAGAGACAAATACTGCATGTTATCATTTATATATGGAATTTAAAAAGTCAAACTCATAGAAACAGTAGAAAAGTCATTATTAGGGGCCAAGGAAGTGACAAAAATAGAGAGGTTGGTAAAGAATACACACTTTCAGGGGAAGTCGGGATGGCTCAGCAGGTTAAGCGCTTGCTTTGCAGCCCCGTGGACCAAGGATCGAATCCTGGCCCTGGCCCGTGTGGACCCATATGCTGAACTGGGATGTGCTTCCCGTGCAGGAGGGCCCCAATTCAGTTCTTGCTCCCTGGTTCAGCCCCTGGCTCAAGGGGATGTACCTCCCATGTGGGAGGCCCCCAGCCCAGTTCCCACCTGGTGAAGCCCCGCCCACCTGTGTGGAATGAAACCATGTTGAAAAACTGATGACAGACAACTATGGAGACTGCTGGGGTCCCTCCCCCTTCTCTATCTCTTTCTGTCTCTCTGTCAAAAACAATAAAAGTAATTCTTTAAAAAAGTTATAAACTATGCAATGGACACCCCATAAATCCCTCACAGCTCAGTAATTGGCGATTACATGTTTGTCTAGAAGTTGGGGTGAAGGTAGAAGTGAAAATAGGAATGTTTAAATATTATTTAAAGAGACCTTTACTCAATCCCTTACATCAAGGGGACTTCCTCTTTTCTGCCCCAAGGGAAGACTGCAAGTGTGGTTTCTGGAAAGTGTGAGAAGACAACAGGCACAATTGAGAGCAGAACCATGTTGCACACAAGAGGATTAAGCGAAAGTTCACAAACTGACTGAGACTGCTTTCTACCTTCATTTAGTTTCCAAAGTGCTGGCAACTAAGCTTATCTTCTATAGACAGGAGAGCAGAATCTAGCCCAAGAGAAAAGATCCTGAGATACTAATATTGGAGAATAGCCTGACAAAATGATCAGGACATTTTACCTGACAGGAAAGCCCAGAGTTGCTAACGCCTGCCCTTGTCACTGAGCTTCCAAATTATGTGTGTGTGTGTGTGTGTGTGTGTGTGTGTGTGTGTGTAATTTATTTATTTATTTTGTGAGGGATCACCAGAGCATTTAATATGAAAGGCAGAGACAGAACCAAACAAACAAGAAAACGCAACTGGAGAAAATTTACTCTACGTACTTAGGGAAACTTAAAAACAAAACAAATGACCCACTCCACCCCCACCCCCCAAATTCCTATTGTTAATAGCTTCAGGGAAACAAGGTGATGCTACAAAAGGGAACATTCAGAGAGCCTAAAGAAGATTTTGAAAATTGGTACAAAGTTAAGTAAATCTCTAAAAAATAGAGCAATACAAAAAATAAAAGGAAAGGCAAACAGAAATATAAAGAACCAGTTCTACAGGTTAAACATCCAAATAGTTGAAGTTACAGAAAGAGGAAGCAGAGGTAATGAAATCACTGGAGAAATAAGAAAATTTCCCATGGAATTTTATGGACAGGAATATTATTATTTTTGTGTGTGTTGTTTGTGTTAAAAGATTTCTTTATGTTTGAGAGAAGGTGAGAGAGAGAGAGAGCAGTCTCCATAGTTGTATATTATTAGTTTTGTTTTTTTGACATAGTTTTATTTCACACAGGTGGATGTGGGGCCACACAGCGTGGAACCAAACGAGGCCTCTCATGGAAGGTAGGAACCTTCACCACCATCCTGGCGGTTACTAGTTGCACTGTAGTTCAGCATGTGGGTTTACATGGGCCTAGGTTGGGATTTGATCCCCAGACCTTGGGGTTGCAAGGCAAGTGCTCAGCCGTTGAGCTATCTCTGTATCCCCTGGACAGGAATTTTAAATGATAAGGACCCACGGAGTGCCCAGCACTTGGCGTACTTGGTGATGAAAAAGAGAGCCATACACAAGTCATCATTTTGGAATTTCAGAATTGTGGATACAAAAACTAAGAGTTCATATAAGCTTCCAGATTTTTATACAAAGTCTCATTTTTTAGAATGATAAGAAACTTCTCAACAGCAATAATGGAATCTAGAGGACAAGAGAGTAAAGTGAAGAAATTATTTCCAACCTTGAATTCTATATATAGTCAAACTATCAATTTAGCTTGAGACAGAAAGATACTTTCCAGATATATTAAACTCACTTAAGTAATTTACCTCTCCTGTTGCCTTTTCCTTTAAGTTACTGGAAAATGGATTCTATCAAAATAACACAGTAAACCAAGAAGGAAAAGACATGGCTTGCTAATGATCCAAGTTTCCTTCTTCACTTCTATTCTCCACCCTCCTCTGTGCCCCAGGAGACTGGTCTCTGAGTGCTACATTGCCTGGCGTCCCTTGCTGGCTGGGTTTGGCCGATAGAGATGCCGGCATGAGGTCAGCTGCAAGGAACTAAAGTGATAATATTTATTCCCCGCACTTCCTCCTTGCTGGGCCTTCGTTGGGGAGAGGTTGCACTCTACCTAAGACCATGACTCCCATTGGTTGACCCCTCTGCCATGACGACAGCTCTTACTCAGTTCAGATAACAGTTTCTTCCCATTGCTGTCTGTCATGGCTTTCAGCTGGTTATGAAGACGAAAACAATAGAGTCCTTAATGTGTTCGAAGGTACTGAGTGGAGCGAAACACAACTGGAGGGCTGATTTAGGTTGAATTAGTGTTAAGAGCATAAAAAGCAAACAAATAAAAAGACAGTGATATGAATGTTAAATTCAGGAAAAACAAGTGCTGGAAAGGAAAAGTAATTGTAGGGTATATACTACATGGCTCAGTATAGCCCTTATTCGTCATAATGCAATGGAAATTGACCTAATCAAAATTACCATATGTCTTAGAATAGAGGCTAGAGGGAAAAAAGAAATGATGTGTTATTTGGTGAGACCCGGTGATTGTGGTGGTGGCAAATGAAATTTATGTCCTCACCTTCCTCAGTGGGATGTCAGTAAGTAATACCTAAGAATAGAAGCCAAAGCAATGGCAGACTATGTAACAATATAAATAGTAGAAATAAGCCATAAGCAGATTATTTAGAGTAATACCAAAAGAATCAACTGAAAGAAGTAAAAACAATTGCCTTTGGGGAAAAGGAATAGCGAGGTGGACAACTACTGGTTTTGTTTTTTAAATAAGATGTGTAACTAGTGTCTCTAAACTAAGGTGACCAGATTTTAACATTGGTAAAGCGGGACACCATTGACCGGGGGGTGGGGGGGGTTCTTGATTAAAAATTTGGTCTATCTCCCGCCGTTCCCTAGCTTGTCATGCATTCTTTCCAAAAATCAGGACTTTTTTTAAATGCTGCGGGACACGGGACAAATTGTTAAAAATAGGGACTGTCCCGCCAAAAGTGAGACGTCTGGTCACCTTACTCTAAACTATAGTCTGGTGTACAGTTGATAAGAAATACAGCTGATTTTTTTTTCAAAGGGGGTGGGGAAGCGTCTAACTTCTCAATTCTTATTTCCATCTGCAATACTACAACTCTCTAAACTCCCACGCTGCCTTCCTGAAGAGCAGAACTCAAGACAGAAGGCTGAGGAGCAGGGAGCTGGGAAGGATGGGGAAGCTTTGTGTGGGGTAGTATCCTAGCTTCCTAGCAGGATGGCTGACTACCTGCCAGTGACAGAGGCAGCAGATGTGGCCTGCACCCAAGGAAGCGCCAGCGGAAACCATCAAAGGACCCGAGTAGAACAGGCTGAGCTGTTCTAGACATCAAGAGATAACCTTAAAGGAAAGAGCCCTGGGTTTGCACAGAAAGCCGAGTGCCTTTAAGCCGGGCCTCAAATCTGCTGCCAAGCTCTTGGCAGCTAAAAACCCAAACTGGGGCATGCACTGTTACATAATCCTCATAATGAGGGAGAATTATGGAAAGTTCCTCAGGGGAGACGGAAGAACTTTTCTTAGCCGTCAATTCTCAAAGAACTCTCTCATGCGGGGCTTTTATAGGAGACATTCAGTGATGCGGGTGACAAGGCCCTCAGCAACATGCCACAGCAAGTGTAGGGATGTTACCTGCACTTCCTTTGACCAAAGCCCACACAGAGTGCTTTGCAGGGGCTAACGTAGGAGCTGGTAGTCTGGATGTGAGGCCTGATCAGAGATGGCCCAAGGAGGGTTGGCTGTGGGACTAAGTATCAAAGACAGAAGAGTATGTTTAAAAATCCGAGAACTGGGGACTGATGTGACCTGCAAGTGAATCAGCTATTGGGAGCAGTTCTACAGCCTGAAAAGTAGATCGGGGAAGGGAGAGGCATGTCCTGTGCATGTGAGGACAGCCAGGGTGTCAGGGCTGCCAGGAGAGGACCTGATCTAACGTCAGACAGAAAGCTCTGCTTCCCCAGGGACTGGGCAGGGCCAGGACAGTCGCAGGCGCCATGGGACTTAGGCGCGGGAGGCTGGAGCCTCGCACGGGCTGGGTGTTCTGGGCCTGATGACTAAGCAGACTGGCAGAAAAGGTACCAGCGGGGGAGTAACCAGGTTCGGCCAGGGTGACAGCTGTTAGAGGGAACTTGAGAGAAATGACAGAGCAGGACCAGGATATGCTTTGGAGGGTCTTGAATGCCAGGCGGGGAGAACAGCAGGCCTCAGTGCTGGTGCCAGCTCTCCCGGGCAGTGGGAGTGCTACAGAGTCAGAAGGAGGGTGGTGGTGGTTGTGTGTGTGAGTCAGGACTGCCTTCTCTCTCCTTCTGTCCATTAAAGACCCTTTCTAATCTCGGACAGCCAGGCTGTCGCCTCCTTACTCACTAGCATAACTGGAACTTGTACGATGGGTCAAGACAGTGCACTGGGACCGTACGTCTCCAGTCAGTGATGTAGGTACTGTTTTATTATAATATTTTAGCAAGTGACAGCTGATAAAGTTGGGTGTTTTGCTCAAGGTCACCCAGCTGGGGATGATGGAGCTGGGTTCAGAACCTTGTCCCCTGCTTTTTGTTCACTAGCACTTAGTGCCTCCTTGAAGTAAAGACCCAGCCTTTCCTCTATATCCTCAGGGAACCCGAAGATCCGGACCGAGCGGGTACTTGAAAGATTCCTCCTGGGCCCTGACTGTTGAGTAGGCTGCTGGGAAGGCCGGCCTGGTGTGGGCACAGACTCGGCTCAGCTCCTGGGAGTAGCAGTGATTCCTGTCCCCAGCCTGTGCTCCCTGCCCCCTCCCAAGCTCAGAATCTCAACTAGGAACCTTTGAAGTCCTACTTCTGAGGACTGGGCCCAGCAGAGCAGATGGGTGGCTGCCTGCTTCCAGGGGAGTTTGTGAGAAGGGTCCCTCGCTCTGCCCCGGGCTCTGAGTTAGAGCCGGGCCGAGGGAATACCAGTGCCCTGGGACCGTGAAGGGGACTGCTTCTGGGCTGCGGCCTCTGCAGCTCCGAGGTGACACAGGCTGGGGTTTCTGGCATGGCCCATCGGTGGCAGCAATGGCTCTCAGCTCCTGAGGCAGGGTAGGGGTGGAGGCATTGGATCAGACCCCTCATGGGAGCTCCTCAGCCTTACCCAGCAGGGGGGTGGCAATGAGACAGGCTTTCTCCCCACCTCCTAGCACGGTGTCTGGAATGTCATTACTAGAAGCCTCGTGCTTTCTGCCTTTTGGAGTGTCCTATGAAAATGCAGACAGCCCCACCCGGCAATGCTATACTTTAAGTACCTATTGCCTGACTTCTCAGCTCGGGATCTTTGAGAAGGAAAACTACGGGAAACCTGAAGTAAGACCATGAGGGATAGGACGGAGGCAGGTTGGAGGAACTGGGTGACTCACAGCAACAGGAAAGGCCGAGGAACGTTACATGGAGAATGTTGAGGCCCCAGGGATAGCTCTACACAACCATGTCAGGAAGGACAGCTTCTAGAATGGAAAGAAACAAAACACATGCATCAGAAAGGTTACCAAGCCAGGGACAGGTAGGGACTTCATTTCCCCACCCAGCCATTCTTCAAACCTGTGACAAGGGCAGACGTCGTGCCTAGTACTGATCCAAGCGCTCCAGTGCTGACTAAGATGATGTAGACACGATCCCTTCCTTCTAGGAGTTTTTAGCCTGGGGGGAGAAGAGAGAAGATCGATGTAAAAATGGCCTCCAGACGAGAGAGGACGTGTGAAGGTGCACAAGACGGGGACAGATGGAGTGGTCTCGGAGTCCCTGGGTGGGCAAGCCCGAGGACGTGGGGTCTGAGCTGGGCCTAGCGGAGGGGGTAGGACCTTGGCACACAGAGCTAACGAAGGACACGTGGACGTGGGAAGGGAAGAGGAAGGGAAAGGAGCCAGGAAATGGCAGATGATAGTGGGGGTTAGGAAGTGGCCTGTGTGGCTTCACAGAGCTTGTGAGGAAGAGTGGAGACAAAGCTACAAGGGCCCCGGGTCTGACTGTAAGGAGCGCTGAGGCTTGGGCTCAGGGTGGATTCTACTCCCGTAGTGAGGCTGCTTTGCTGTTAGGCCCCGGGGAGTCTGGGGAGGGCTGGTGGTGGCGGGCAGAGCTCTGGGGGGCAGTGCAGGGGGGCGGGGGTGGGGTGGTGGCATGTCTAGACTCAGGCCTGAGTGTGGTTCCGGATGCTTGCTTTGCTTTGCTGAGAATTCAGAGCAAGTTATTTGGTTTTCTATATTCTCACTTAAAAAAAAAAAAAAAGAAGAAGAAGAAGAAGAAGGGGGAAGCCAGGATGGCTCAGTGGGTTAAGCGCTAGCTTTGCAATCCTGAAGACCAGGATCGAATCTCGGCCCCGGCCCGTGTGGACCCATATGCTGAGCTGGGGAGTGCCCCCAGTTCAGTTCTCACTGGGGCGAGACCCCGGCCCAGTTCCTGCCCTGTGCAGCCCCGCCCACCTGTGGAATGAAACTATGTGGAAAAACCAATGATGTGCAACTACGGAGACTGTTCTGGGCCCTCCCCCTTCTCTCTCTCTCTCTCTCTCTCTCTCTCTCTCTATCTCTCTCTCTCTCTCTCTCTCTGTCAAAAACAATAAAAACAAATCTTAAAAAAAAAAGTCTTGGATGATGCCGGGATAGCTCAGTATGCTGAGCGCTGCCTTGCGATCAGGAGGTCTGGGGTTGGCGTCCCAGTCCAGCCTGTGCCCGTACGCTGAACCGCAGCCCGACTGGTAACGGCTGGGACGGCAGCGAAGGTTCTCGCCTCCCCTGTGGGAGGCCCCAGGTTCGGTTCTCACCCCGTGTGGCCCCACATCCACTTGTGTGGAATGAAGCCATGTCCCCACTAATGATGTGCAACTACGGAGACCGCTCTTGCCCCCAATCCTTCTCTCTCTTTCTCACCTTCTCTTAAAAACAATAAAATAAAGTTTTAGAAACTTTACTTTTTCAATTTGTTTCTTAAAGGAAACCATGCACTACGTGTAGAAAAGGCCTAACAAGTTTCGGGATCTCCCAGCCCTGGAGGCCGGGGCCCGTGGCCTCTGCAATTTTGTTGCACTTGAACTGGAGGAGGCAGATGCAGCGTCTGTTTCGCCTCTCCTGTGCCCCGCCTGCCACAGGTGGGCACATCCCTCTGCTCGGTGGAGGCTGGGGGTAGGGGAAGGGACAGGAATTGCAGGGGACTGAGCGATTCTTCCCATCCACGCTCCAGGTCTCACAGGGAGAGCAGAGTTTCAGTCTTACAGGAGCAAAGGCGCCTGGGGTGGGGGTGGGGGAGGGGGGCAGCCCCACATTGAAAACTGGCTCAAGGGTCCTACAAGAAGTACGCCGCGGGTCAGGCTATCAGGCCAAGAGCCTGCTTTGTCATTGTTCATAACAGAAGAATGGAAACAACCTGCCTGTCCAAGGAAAGGCGACCCATAAAGTATATTATGGAAGAGGCATGCTCTGAAATACTGGCAGACCAGGGGATTGATCTATGAAGTAATAGCATTATAACATAGTCAATTAATAAATAGATTTTAAGGCAACATGTATAATATTAGCCTTTTATAAATACCTGTATGTTCCCTTCTGTTGCAATTAATAACTGTCCGTGATTCTATGGAGAGCTGTCCCTCTACTTGTGCACAAAATCTTATTCACTCTACCTCTTCCAGGCCCTGGGTCTAGTAGCTCTCTTCTCTTCCATCATTATCCGTTCTCCTCTCTCCTGTGGATTATTACCATCACCCAACAGTGTGCCATCTACGACTCATCCAAGACTTTAAAGTAAAATGTGCAGCCTTCTTTAGCGCCCTGTCTCCTATCAGTGACCAGATCACCTCGTGGCTTCCCTCCCATAGCAAAACTTCCGGAAACAGTTATCTGTATTTTTGCCTCTATTTTCTTCCTCCCTACTCATTCTCTCTTACATTCACTCTGGTCACATTTTTGTTTCTCTCACTCCACCAAAACTACTCTTGTGAAGTAATGAATGCCAAATTTGGCTCTACTTCCTCAATCATGTGGTCATTTCCTCTCCTCACCATATTTAACCTTTCAGCTGCCCCCATTACAGCTGATTGTGCCTCCTTGGAACACTTCTTTACTTGGCTTTGGGGACCTCAAACCCTCCTGGTTTTCCTCTTGTCTCTTCAGCAATTTTTTTGAGATGCTTTTGCACATTCCTCTATTTTTCCTTACCTTTTATTGTTACGGTACTTTGCTCCGAGACTCAGTCCCTGACCTCCTCTCTTTTTTATACTCTCTGTAGAGGATTCTAGTCCGGTCCAGGGTTTTAAACACCACCTATACTCTGTAAATTCCAAAGCGATCTCTCCAGTCTTAAGTCATGTCTGCATGCTTAGTAAGCGTCAGAAACTTCTCGTTTTCTCCGACCTGTACCTCCATAAATCCACAACTCATAATGCTCCCCTCGGATCCACTCAGGTCGTCTTAACTCGCTTTCTCTCCTGTGCTACAGCAATGCGCCAGCAAACCTTGCTGCAAGACCTGAAATCCACTCTAATTGCCAGCATCCCCTTAAAATATTTCCTGAATCTGTCTGCATCTCATCCTGCGCAGTTCTCCTAGTCTGTTACCAATATCACTCTTTCTTGCCCTACCTGGTCTCACTGCCGCCTCTCTTGCTTTGTCTGCATAGGACTCAGACTCCTCCTTTGAAGACAGTCATTTCTACTTACCACTCTCAGTGGCTTCCATCACAAAGAATAATCCCAACTCCTCACCAAGCCCACAAGGCCCTGGGATCTGGCCCCACTGCCTCTCTGACCTCATTTCCCACCTCTGCCCTCTTAACCACTACTCTAGGCCTATACCAGCCTCTTTGCTGTTCTTTGTTCATGCGCAGAACATCCATGCTTTAGGACATTTGCATTAGCTATTTCCCCAGCTTGAAAGTGTCTTTTCTCAGATTTCCTGCTGAGCCCGCTCTCTCACTTTCTTTAGGTTAACTCTCAAATATTCCTTAATCAAAGAGGTATTTTTCTGACCTCTCATTCATAAGATAATATTTCTCCTTTATGTTTCTTTTTAAAGATTTATTTTTCTTGTTTTTTTGACAGAGCGAGAGACAGACAGAGACAGAGAGAAGGGGGAGGGCCCAGAGCAGTCTCCATAGTTGACAACATTAGTTTCCATATAGTTTCACTCCACAGGTGGGCACAGGGCTGCGCAGGGCAGGAACCGGGCCGGGAGCCTCCCGCATAGGCCCCCCAGCAAGAACTGAACCAGGGGCACTCCCCAGTTCAGCATATGGGTCCACATGGGCCAGAGCCGGGATTCGATCCTTGGGCCCCAGGGCTGCAAATGAGTGCTTAACCCGCTGAGCCATCCCAGCTTCCCCTTTATGTTGTTTTGTGTCTCCTATTTTTACCTCTGATGTGTGGTGTGTGAGTTGTGCCCAATTCCTGGGGAGGCCATTCCTGTTAACTGCAGTGTGACTGGCTACTCCGAGTGTACAACCCTCACAGCTGTACGTGGCATACATGCTAGCACGTGTTAGAGCAGAAAGCTGTTCATCTCTTTGTTTTTTGATCTCTCCACTGTCATGGAAGCTCTCCCAGGACGGAGACTCAGCACCTTCCAGGATGTAAGCAGGACCTACAGCCTAGCAGAGGCTAAAATGTTATTTGATATATGAAGTAATGTGTGCTTGGTGCACGCATGTGTCCACATGGATGCACGGACGGAAGAGGTCTAAAAAGGAATATACCAAATGTTGACAGTGATTATACCTGAGCAAGGGCATGGTGTGCGATTTTTCACCGTCTTCTTCACTCTTTCCTTCAGGAGTGGATATTTTAATAATATATTATTTTTATAAAAATGAAGGTATTTTGAAGTCAGGTAAAATGTAGAATGAATCCTGGCGCTGCTCTTGATTTGTAACCTTGGGCAGATTAATACCATCTGTGTGTCTCTTTAAGTGGAGATTCCGTCGAGTTCATTGGGCTGTTGTGAGGATTACATGAAATGTGTATGTTGAAGGCTGGCCTAGCACCTGCCTGAGAGGGAGCCTTTAGGAAATAGTACTGCTTCTCTTTCTCTTAATTACTATTGTTTTTATTATCTCCTGAGTGGGGGAGATTGCTGAGATGTAAGTAAAGGCCCCTAACTTTCAGGGACAAATGGGTCTATGTTTAACCCCAGGGTAAACATAGATGGTGGGCAGAAGGGAGTTTCTGGCCTGGACCACACCCAAGACCGTGCAATAAAGAAGAAGCCGGGTCAGTGCCATTCACATTCCAAAGAAGACCTGTCATTAGTAGGATGCTAAGTCTCTGAAGACTTCTAGATAGCTCTGTGCTTCCTTAGGGCTTATAGCAGTCCGAGGGCAGGAAAGCAAAGCATATCTTCTCTCGATTGTCCCCTGGCCCGCAAATACTGAAAACCCAGGAGAACGAATGGCTGAGGCACTGAGGGCTAATGATGGGAACTCTGGGGTTGCTGGCGGGAAGAAAAGCTGCAGGCGGGCCTGTCAGTCGCTCAGGATGTCCACCCCGGGCCCAGGGCCAGAGCTAGAAGAACTTCTTTACTGTGGCCCAGAGACCCGCACAAGCTCCAACTTCAGCCTGCCACCCTGTAGCTCAAACAGCTGAGGGCAGATGTGCCACCATAAATTTGTGGTGATATTTATCTAGGTCAACCTCACGTTCATATCCGTCACCAGGATGAACTTCGCTGCTCAGCAGAGAACCCACCGGAGCAGGTGGACTCCGTTGTTGACTCTGGTAATGCTTCCGGCCTGAATCCTGCCCCTCCCACCATGAGAAGCTCCATTAAATTAATTCAGAGGGCAACCTGAACGTCCTGCTTCCCCTCTCGCCTTTAAAACAGACACAAGCTATAAGAAGGCAGCCCCCTCCCCCTGTCCTCTGGCCCGCCCTCATTCCTATAAAATTTCCAAAGCCATCCTAAGCACAAAATGTCCTAAGACCTCACACGTACGAGTAATGACAAGGAGGCCAAAGATGGTCATTGGCTAACATTTCTCATTGACCCTGTGTCTTCAGATCCAAAAGACATCTCTTCCCAAGCCTTGAACCCCAAATGTTTCTCTCTAGGCATAATTAGAGGCAGGTAAAGCCTTTGTTTCTGGTTCACCTAGGGGCACTCACAGACAACCTGCAATCCTTTGACTGCTCTTGATGAAAAGGAGAGAGGACAAGAAAATGAGTTTTTCCTTCCCAGGTCTCTATACCAGAAATATCTATCATATCCATACTTCTTTCTAAGAGAAACGACACTACCTTGTACCAAGCTTTAACATCAGCGCTTCTACCCCAGCCCCTGCTGGTAGGACCAGGAGTGGGGACTTGACCCGAGGGCAGGAAAACATTGGCTGCCCAGTGGCCCATGAGGAGGTTGGATGTTAGGGACTCTGCCCTGACAGGGAAGAGCTAGGTCAGTGAGGCTTTTGCCCTCAGGAATTTGAAATGAAGAAGACCTAAGGCTGAAAGTATGTATCTCACAAGCCAAGAGGGGTCATTAACCAGCTACACTGGGGTAACCAAGGTGGTGAGAAAGCAAAAAGCATAATATAGAGAAGCTATACAAGGGCTCTCCAAAAACATTCCAGCCAGAAATGGCTCTATTTTTCATGTTGCATGGCTGGGTACTTTCTGGACAGCCCTTGTGTATGACCAACTATTGAGACAGTTAGATGGTCATTAGAAGAGAAGGGGACATAAGGACATAAACACTGTGATGAAGGGTCAGTTTTGGTCAGTGGAACTGGTTGTGGTTTTGGTAGTTTCACAGTCGTGGTTTTCAGCAACTCCATAAATTGACTGAAGCTAGTGTTGCCAGACCTTTTTAATTCCTCTCAGCAGAGCATAGAAAAGGTGGCATCAGGGTCCCCCTGGGCCCTCAGCCCTCAAGCCACATCCCTAGCACATTGTCAGTGTCCAACATCAGTCTTGGCAGCCTTGCTCTTCTCTGATCGACCGTCTTTGGCCATCCATAAAGCTATTTTCCGTTGAGCCCCTTGGAGGCTCGCGTGCGGTGACGTGACAGTTTCCGTTGCCCTGCTGTCTCCGTGAGCACACTGGTCTACGTGGGGCCACAGCCCTGCAATTAGAAACATTCTCCTCTCTTCATGGGTTCCCACCTTCCTCCGGGGAAAGCCCAGGGGATTCACAGCCCAGCCCAGCACATGTTACATTTGCTGATAGAGTCCCCTGGGATCCTGTGGGAAAAGACATGGATGTCACATCTCTGATACCACACTTTGTATTGAGTCTTTGTTTTTGCTTTGGCCGCTCCAGCTTTGGCCTTTAATTATATCTATAGACTAACCCTACCCTGTTTCTCCGAAAATAAGACAGTGTCTTACCCTGTTTCCCCAAAAATAAGACAGTGTCTTATATTAATTTTTGCTCCCAAAGATGCGCTAGGTCTTATTTTCGGGGGATGCCTTATACGTATTTCAGCGAGAGGCAAAACTGTAAGTAGGTCTTATTTTCGGGGGATGTCTTACTTTCGGGAAAACACGGTAGAAGTGGCGACCAAAAATTTCAAGGGAGAAGCTGAAAGTTATTTTCTTTCTTGAAAGAAGCTTAGCCCTAATTGGGAGAAGATGAAAAGATCGCAGGATTCCCTCCAGTTCAAAGGTGTTGGGGGATACACCTAAAAACAATTTAAATCTTTGAAAAGCCAAAGAAATGCAAAATTCAATCACTAGAGCAGCTTGGATAGATGTGGCAAATTTGTCTGAAGAGATGAAAGAATTGAGAAACGGTCCCCACTACAGACACAAGGGAATCTGTGTCCCATCAGTGTTGTGGCAAAAAGTCAGTCATCATCTCATGAGGAAGTTCTTCTGTACTTAATAAATCGTAGCAAGAAAAGACACAGCAACTGCAAAAGTAGTTGGGGAGATAATTCCAAATTGTTTAGGATTATATTATTAGCATCTTTTAACCTCAGATATATAATTAAAAGTAGAATTTTTAAAGAAAACTAAAATATATATTATTTTTGCATTAAGGAAGCTGTGAATATTTGATCATTCCCCAAACTTAAAAGGAATTAGATAAAGGCATGTCTGGTAATAGTAATTTTATATGTATGCTTCAGTTAATTTATTTAAATGTATGATTTTTAAGTTGGAGTTACTTTATAAATAGCATTGGAACATGTAAAAGTTAAGATTCACTGAATTTATAAGTTTAATTGATAGTTTTACAAGGGTTAAGTACTTAGTTTTATAAGCTAAATCAGACAATTGCTATGCTCCAAAAGCCTATAGGGTGGTAATGATGGTGGATTGCACACCCACATAACTTCCCTGTCTCTTGAAACCTCACAAATACTATAGCAAAGGGATTATTATTATAATCATTTTAAAAGACAGAGCCCATAAGAATGGGGAAAAAGGTAAGGAGACAAAGGCAGTAAATTTTGGAAGCTGAAAAGCAGATGAAGGACTGTTAATTCACTTAGCAGATGCAAGAAACGTGGATCTTAAACCCAAAATGGGGACAGTCAGGAATCTCCTGATCTAAACCACAGAACCCTCAAAAGAAGCAGAGCAGAAACTGGGGAAGAAGGTGGCAGGTAGTGGCCAAAAAAAGAAGCCTTGCTTAGAAGAAGTTAGAGCCCTAGCTAGGTCTCATTCCCATTGCAGAACGAGGTGGGTACCTCTCTCCATCTCTGGCAGAATAAAAGTGGAAGTGTCTTCTCTGAGCAGAATCAGAGGGGTCCTGGGCTAGAGGACAGGAAGGCTGGGTGACAGTGTGAGCACTGTGCTAAGAAAGGAGAGTAAATGAATGTGTGCACACGGCACGCTGAGCGCTGAGACCACCACAGCACCGCTATGCCCCCACCCCCACCCCCACCCGCACCCACTCTTCCTTCTCCATTCAGCTCCAAGGAGATTGGAAGAGGATTGTCTGGGAAATCTGACTAGCCCACGAGGAAAAACCTCGAGATAGTGGCCTTAGAGGTTCCTCACGAATGGCCCAGCCAGATCCATCGAAGTGAAGTCAAAGTCGACACATGCTGACCGTATGCTCAGGACTTCCAACCTGCTCTTTACTCACTTTTAGATGTGAGAAGGCGAACCGGGTTTGCCAGACATCTACAGAAAACAAAGACCAAGACCAGCAAGTAGGGAGCAGAGATACACAGAGGAAGGAAACTTAAAAAAACACACATGCTTGTTACAATAATAAAAAATGAACACAGATACTATATCCATGGAACAACAATAAGGTGAGATAACAGGAAGATTCAGGAAATAAAAAAGCGCTCTTGGAAATAAGACACATGATGGCACAAATGAAAGAAATCAACAGAGGAAATAAAGATAAGAAATTCCTCCAGATAATAAAATAATAGAGATTGAAAAACAGAATATAAAAGAAAAGCAAAAGAGGACCAATTTAGGATGACTGACATCCAAATAATGGATGAAACTGAAAAGAAAAATAAAAACTTAGCTGAACTAATCATAAAAAATCTAATTAAGAACATTTGCTAGATCCGTAGGACAGAAGTTTCTGGATTAAAAGAGCTCATCAAGTTCCCAGCACAATGGATGAAATAATCCACAGAGTCACAGCATTGCACAATATCGTAAGTACGGGGATACATAGCTGCTAGAAAGAAATTTTAAAAGGTTCAAGAATTAATCATGGAAATGGGATGAAACTTTGCGACAGCCATAGTGGAAACAAGAAGACAACTGAATAATGACTTCAAAATGTGGAGGGAAAATAATTTCCAGCTTAGAATTTTCTACCATAATTAAATGTGTGGGTAGAAAGAAGATATTTTCAGACACGAAAATATTAAGACATGTAGCTAACCGTGCACACATTCTCAGGAATGTGCGTTTTAGTGGAAGCTGTGTGGCATCAAAACAAGGGATTTAACAGGCCGTCCTACTAACTGCAAACTTTGAATTCTAATATTCTGATTTTTTGTAGGGTGAGGAAGTGGGTCACTCAATGCTGTGTTAGTGTTGAACATTTGAGAATGGTTAGGATTTAAACAAGAGGAACTGATTCTGAAGTGTTCTATTATGTAAACTACACAGCAATAAGAGAACTGGAGTGTAGCGTAAGGCACAGTGGAAGGAATATCCAGGGTGGTGGCGTAGGGAGCTGTCTGAGAGCCCCGGGAAGGGACAACCATCAAGACCCCAGCAGTGAGACTCACGAGGGAGTCAGATTGTTGTCACCACATCACTGGCCATCGTACCTTTCCCGTAAATCGCTAAGCTACTGAAGGATGTGCTCCAACAAAATAAGGGGTCAACCAAGGAGGAGAGAGACATGAGATCCAGGAAGCAGAGAACTTACTCCTGAGAAAACAAAGGGAATTTTGGCATGACAGTCAATGGAATCACAGGTGACCAGCCCAGGTAGTCAGAGAATAAAATTCTCTGGGTGGGAGGTCTCCAAGGGGAAGATATGGCAGCATTAGATCCTGACATAAAATCTATGCAATATTGTACTGAGATTTGTGGAAATTGTGGGCAGAAAAAGCAAAATGTATAAACCAACAAACACGTTTTTTAAAAAGCAAGCAATTGTTAATTCCAGGGAAAACAAAAAAATAAGAAAAACAGAATCATAGTGCCCTCCGATGCTCAGCTTGGAATAGCGTTTCCCCAGACAAATAACGTGACCCACTGAGAATTGCTTCACCCAGACCCACTCGTGAGACAATGTGAGAAGCAAAGAGGAAGGAGGCGCAAGAGAGCAAAAGCCGCTTCCGTTATCACAGGTCAGAAGTGAGTCAAACTGCGCTACTAAAAGTTGGTGCATCTGCGGATTATTTGGAAATGTGGAGAAGTGTATATTCCAAAAGAAACGGCTGGAAAGGTCAAGAGTAGCTGCGTTTAAAAACCAGAGAACAGGGAGTGGGGCAAGAAAACTGCTTCTTGGTTATAAGGCTTTTTGTACTATTTGGCTGTGAATTCTGTGCATGAGTTACTTTAACAGAAACAAAAGATAATAATTTAACAAGATAAAGTAGAACATAGATAGTACCTTTACAAATACTATTTGAAATGCTTAATTAAGTTTGTAAATGGAAGCGAGTTTAACCAAAAGGCCCCTATAAGTGATTGCCAGATTTGCTGGAATTATATATAAAATAATACAGTTTGTAAATTGAATGAAAAGCTTGAGGAAAAATTAGGTTCCGTTAACTTGAATACATGTCCTGTTATTCTTAAACATACAAAGTAACTTCTGAGTATCCTTTTCTCGCATAAGGGCCTGCCTAGCAGACATGGGATTTCCTCCCAGGGTCAGATTTGAAGGCCCGTGGTAAGTGCTGGAGCGTGGGGTGGGGGCTGGGGTCATCGCTGACTCAGCTTCCAAGAGAAAAGGCTTCAGCCGCGGGCCTTTCACGAGTCCCGGCCATGGGCACCGCGGGGAGATGGACTGATGTGGGCACCGCGGGGAGATGGACTGATGTGGGCACCGGGGGGAGATGGACTGATGTGGGCACCGCGGGGAGATGGACTGATGTGGGCACCGCGGGGAGATGGACTGATGTGGGCACCCCGTTGTCTCGCTCCCGGGACGCCGGCTGCCTCCACGCAGGCGGGTCCTCGTCTGCTGGTCAGGAGGGGCCGTTGGATCTTGCAGCTCTGTCCTGAGTCACACAGGGTGCTGAGCAGCCTCTCCGCAGCCCTGGGCAGTTCCCAGTGGGACAGGGAGAGGCTGACAAATTGCTTTCTTAGTCCTGGTAGCGACCTTCCCTGCCCCACAGTCATTAGGCTTTGGGGAAACAAGCAGTGACTGCTAATGAGGAAGGGACTGGGGTGGGGACCCAGGGCCACAGTGCAGAGACTGTTGTCTAAGGAAGTCCAACCGGAAAGGAAGGACAAGTGCTGAACGAGCCCACACGAATGGGCACTGATTTGAGACAATTACAAGTGATGGTTCCACGGTCACCTCAGGGACCAGGATTTCTCCCCCTCTTCAGGAGGTGGGACCCAGACGGCTAAACGGTCGGGATAATTCTAAAGTACAGTGGTCTTCCCTTATGTGCAGTTTTGCTTTCCACGGTTTTATTACCTGTGGTTAACTTTGGTCTGAAAATATTAAGTGGAAAATTCCAGAAATATGTAATCCACAAGTTTTATATTGCACGCCATTCTGAGTAGCATGATGAAATCTCTTGTGACCCACTCGGGATGTGAATCGTCCTTTTGTCCACCAGTGTATCCACGCTGTAGATTCTATGTCACTCGCCTGTTATCAACTGTCGCAGTATTACAGGACTTGTGTTCAAGTCACCCTTATGTTACTTAATAATGGCCCCAAAGCGTAAGAGTAGTGATGCTGGTAATTCCAACGCCAAAGAGAAGCCATAAAGTGCTTCCTGTAAGGGAAAAGGTGAACATTCTTGACTTAATAAAGAAGGGGGGAAAAATTGTGTGCTGAGGATGCTAAGATCTATGGTAGGAGCGGATGAAATTTTGAAGAAGAAAAAAGAAATTAATGCTAGTTTTGTGATTGCACCTCAAACTATAAAAGTTACAGCTGCAGTGTGTAATAAGTGCTTAGTTGAGATGGAAAAGACACTGAATTTGTGGGTGAAAACAGAAAATGTGTTCCAATGGACAGCAACATGTCATGCCAGAAAGACTGGGATCCCCTGAAACTGAGTGTATTCTCAGAATTTTTATTACAGTATATTGTTATAATTGTTCTATTTTATTATTAGCTTTCGTTGTTAATCTTTTAGAGTGCCTTAGTTTATAAATTAAGCTTTATTATAAGTATTATGAGGTGTAATCAAAAGATATAATGAATGTTTTTAAAAAATTAATTATACTAAAATACACATTGCCATTAATCCCCCTCAAAATACTCCCCCTTGGGAAGCTGGGATGGCTCAGTGGGTTAAATGCTCACTTTGTAGCCCCGGGAACTGAGGATTGAATCCCGGCCCCGGCCCCGGCCTGTGTGGAACCATATGCTGAACTGGGGAGTGCCCCCAGTTCAGTTCTCACTGGGGTGAGACCCTGGCCCAGTTCCTGCCCTGTGCAGCCCCACACCCAGCTGTGGAAACTGTGTGGAAAAACCAATAATGTGCAACTATGGAGACTGTTCTGGGCCCTCCCCCTTCTCTCTGTCTGTATCTCTCTCTGTCAAAAACAATAAAAATAAATCTTTAAAAAATACTCCCCCTCACTTTGAACAATGTGCATTTTACTGTAATAAATATATATTTTTTAAATTTATTTTATTGGTTGGGAGGAGGTTAGAGAGAAGGGGGAGGGCCCAGAGCAGTCTCCATAGTTGTACATATTAGTTGTGACATGGTTTCCCTCCACACAGGTGGATGTGGGGCTGCACAGGGCAGAAACCGAACCTGGAGCTTCCCGCACAGGAGGCAAGAACCCTTGCTGTGGAGCCATCCTGGCGGTTACTGGTTGTGCTGCAGTTCAGCATATGGGTTTGCTCGGGTCAACACTGGGAATCAACCGCTGCGCTATCCTGGCATCCCATTTAGGTTTTAAAAAAATATCTTAAGAATGAATTATAAAGTTCCCTGTAGAGTTTTTAGATATGCTAGATTTATTCCTAGATTCTTGATGTATTTTGGTACAGCGGTAGATACTGTCGTTATGAATCTTGCTCCGTGCTACTCCAGAACTGAGTGACATAAAACAGCCATGAACATTTGTCATCTTTACAGGCCTATGGGTCAGGAATTTGGAGCACCTCGGTTCTGACCTGGCTCCCCTGAAGTCGCTGTTGGCCAGGGCTGCTGTCATCTGAAGATTTGACTGGAGCTAAAGGGTCACGTCCAAGATGGCCACGCACGTGACTAGCAGGTTGGGCTGATCGCTGGCCTCTCGTGGGGGCCTTTCCACAGGTTGTTTGCGTGTCGTCACCCAGGGCATCTGGCCATCCTCAGGGTTGTAGACTCAAGAAAGAGACCCAGGAAAAAGCACTTCTTTTTATGCTCTAACCTCGGAAGACACACATCATTTTGTATTCGTTAGACGTAAGACACGAGTCAGGCTCATTTTCAAAGGGAGGGAAGCGAGGTGCCACATTTTGAATCTCAGGAGGAAAGAAAGTACACCCTTCAGTGTGAGGTTTTCTGTTTTGTTTGTTTGCAAAAAGACCTTTATGCTATACAGAAATGGACATTTGTCTTTCCTGCTTTCACGACGTGCTTCCACCAGGTACTCGGGTAAATCCCGTAGAAGAAACTTCGCTTCACGCTGTCCTCGCTGTGGCCGCTGCTGGATTCCCATCGTCCTGCACTGATCTCTGCTTCCAGTAGGAGCTCCAGTCTCACAGTCATTCCTTGGCGCGTGCTTTTCTCTCTGCCTGGAACACATTTCACCTGGCTTACTCCCATAAGCCTTCCTTGACCCGAGTCTGGATCCCTCTTTATAAGCTCCTATTGCACCCTATACTTCCACCTTCATCCCCCAACCATGCTTATAGTGCAGTGGTTCGCAAATCCTGATTTCTGAGTCCCATGCCCTGATCCAGAAACCCTGGAGTGGGGCCCCAACCTGCGCATATAGCTCTTCAGACGACAGTGGTGCTCACCCGGTTTGAGAGCCACCACTCGCACTAATGTAATTGCCTGTTGACTGTTCAGACCCTAGGCCAGAGCTGAGTTCCACAGGCAGGGCTGTATCTGTCCGCTTCACCTCTGCATCTGCCAACCCATGGTGGATGCTCTGTCATTTCTGCTGAGTGGAATCCAAGAGATAAAGGTAAGAAAGACTGAGAGGACCTGTTCAGAGCAACTGCCACGCTGTCTGCCTTCTGCCTTCCTGCTTCCGCTTTCTTCTACTTACTTCTAAAGGCACCCCACTAGCTGCTCCAGACTTGTTTGTTTGCTGTTTTGCATTGCCTGGGGATTCATTGCCATCCAAATAAAATTACCTCTCAGGAAGCCAGGGACCCTGGCCCTGGGCAGGTGCCATTCGCTTGAAGGGGTGCCTGGGGACAGGCCCGGCAGCTGGGCTGGGGTGGTGCTGGCTCTGTGTTAGCTGCGGGGTTTGGCTGAGCTCCAACAAGGCTGCGTTCCTCTCTGCGGTGGGGCAGGTGCATTGTCTTCTCCCCGGGAACCTGGAACAGCACCGGAGTGTAATGGAACGGGCAGAAGCCAGATGACTGGGACAGCACCCAGGGTACTGGCTGGGACAGGAGGGTGATGGCCCAGTGACCGGGGGCTGCAGCAGAAGGAACTTTAACTGGGTTTACTCAGAGCCCCGCTTTTCCTTCCCTCCTCTTCCTTACGCTTCCACTATTCCTTGTACTCTCCGTGTCTTGATGTGGCGACCACTACAAGTGTTCATTTCCGGACAGGACAGTGGCGCCAAGTAGAAACCCTTTTTTACCTTTAACAAAGCAAAACAGTCACTGCACGGTTTTGGGTTGCGGTTTCCGAGGAGCACATGTCCCCTTTCTGTGTAAAGAAGGGGAAATTGTCCCCCTTCATTTCCAGACGAGCATCTGTAATGACATTCTAGTCTGTTTTCCGCGTGAATGCGAAGGTCGTCGTCTGCGATCTCCTAGCTGAGCGGTGGTGGCCTGCAGATGAGGGTCTCCCCTCTGTGACTTCTTCTGAAGGGGGCGGAGACCATTGACGTCCATCACGGTGACATTCAGCAGTGACAGTGCTCCAGAGGCAGGGATCCAACTAAGTGGGAGTAAGCCAGACCCCACAGGCCCAATTACCATATTTTTCCATGTATGGATACTTATGTCTAAAACTGTCAGATCAAAAATTGGGGGTGGTCTTATACATGGGAGTAACTTGTGTATTGATTTCTTAATGTTGGGCTGGAGAAGTCGGGGTTGTCTTGTACATTGGGCATCTTATACACAGAAAAATACCGTATTTAGTTCAGGGTTGGCAAACTATGGCTGCTGGGCCAAATCTAGCCCACTCCCTGTTTTTATAAATAAAGTTTTATTGAAACACAGTCAAGTCCATTCATTTACTTACTGACTTACTGTCTGTGGCTGCTTTACTACTACAGTGGCCGAGCTAAGTAGTTGTGACAGAGCCTGTCTGGCCCATAGAAGCCAAACTATTCACTCTCTGGTCATCTACAAAGTCTGCTCACTCCTGCTCTGTTGGAATGCTTATTTTCTCATATGATCCCAGCCCCTGGCTTTAGCCTGCACTTGTTTAAAGGGTCTGGCCTGATTTAATCCATGCTAGTGAGCTTAATATAGTCACTTTAAACTTTAAACTTAGAGATAATTTTAAATTTACAGAAAAGTTGCAAGAATAAGAACAACACAAAGAACATAGATGGAACTAGAAGCTCTGCTAAGCGAAATAAGTGACTAAGAAAGACAAATACCATATGATCTCACTTATATGTAGAATCTAAAGAACAGAATAAATGAACTATCAAAACGAAACAAAAAAATTCTCATGGACACAGATAATGGTTTGGTGGTTGCCAGAAGGGCAGGGGGGAGGAGTGTTGGAGAGTGGGGAGGGGGATTCAAGTATATGGTGATAGGAAAAAATAAAATAAAAAGAAGAAAACTGGATGCTGGGACGGCTCAGTGGGTTGAGTGCTCGTCTTGCAACCCTGAGGTCTCAGGATTGGGTCCCGGCCCTAGCCTGTGTGTTGAACCTGTATGCTGGACTGGGGTGTGCCCCCCGTTCAGTTCTCACTGGGTGACCCTCCTATGCGGGAGGCCCCAGCCTGGTTTCTGCCCTGAGCAGCCCCGCGCCCACCTGTGGAATGAAACTATGTAGAAAACTAACATACAACTATGGAGACTGCTCTGGGCCCTCCCCCTTCTCTCTACCTCTCTCTGTCAAAAACAATTAAAAAAAGAAAAGAAAAGAAAAGAAAAAAAAGCCTACCTCTCTGTGGTGAGCTCATGATACAACACATAGGCAATGTGCTTAGAATTGTATACCAGAAACCTATGTAATCTTACTAACCAATGTCTCAATAAACTTAATTAAAAAAGAACAATACAAAGATATCATACAACTTTTATCAGATTTACCTACTGTTAACATTTTACACTATTTGCTTTGTTGTTTGTTCTCTCTATATACAATGTATTTATATTTTATGTTTAATATTTATTATATATAATATTTTTAGTCATTTGAGGCTAGGTTACACAAATCAAAGTTTTGTGCATTTGAATACTTTATGTATATGTATAGGCTTCCTAAATCTCAAAATTTTCTCTTTTGATAACAAAGTATACTTTTCAATTTTAGTAAGACCAACAAACACTGTTATAATACTCTGCCATCTACCCCACCACCCATATTTCAGTGAATGTCCTTTGTAGCAATTTTCCCCCCTCCAGTGTAGCATTCAGGGTCAGGAATTGCATTTACTTGCTATGAACCTTAGACTTTTGAGGTTTGATTCTATTAAAAAAATAAAGCAGTTTCTTCACAGTTGTTCATTTCCCCAGAAAACTAAGGAAAAGGCAATATTTTCTCTGGTCCTTTAGAGCTTATATCTGGAAGCACCTAGAAGAGTCTGGGGATGTTCTAGAAATAGGGGAACTAGCTGTGGAACAGGACTTCTGGAGAGGTAGGTGCCTACAGCTGCCTACCCATCCTCTGAATATGGTGGTGGCACCTCACATTTGGAGAACGTGAGGGTCTCTAAACGACCCCCAGGGAGATGGATTCCCAGCGGAGCCTATGGATTCTGACTGGAAGGAGCCTGAGATACTCCTTCTCCACTATGGACACCAGCCCTAAAGAGGAAATGCAGGTTACACCTGACAGCGTCTTGAGAATTTGAAAATGTGGAATTTGGAACCCAACGTACAGGTTGGGAAGCCAAAGCTCTGGGGAGGATCAGAGCCTGGTAACTTGTTAAGGATCAGCTTCATGACAAATTAAAATTAATTACTTATCTTAAATAAACTATTTAAAGCATAGTGATCCTTTTCAAATCAGAGAAGGCTAGTTTTCATGAGCATCAGTGGGTTAAATAAAAATGAATTTCTATAAGATGCAATAAAGTTTGATTTTGTAACATACCTATGTAATGTTGCAGAACTCTGTATATAGATAACATACCAAATCATTTATTGTTTGTCCCTTTTTAAATCAATGAGTTAGTAAGGGTCTATTGTGCTAAGTCTGGGGCTGGAGAAATGAATCACACATTCCTGAGTATGCTGGGAGGGGCCATTTTTTTGTATTAAAAAGTTTGGATTTCTCTTTCAGAACATATTATTCCCACTGGCCCTTGCCTGGGCCAAGAGAACGCAGACTTGAAATGTTGAGCTTTTGGGAGTGGTAGCTCCCTTGGAAAACGTGATGCTTGACAACCTTCTGTGGCCGGACTGAAAACAATGGTAAAGGATTTAAGACTAATGATTCTTCCAGAACAACCAGGCTGACAATGAGTAATATGCAGTTTGATGTGAAAATTAGAAAACTGGCAGACAAATCTGCAAGAGGGAAATTGGATTTCCAGAGAGACAAATGGGAGGCCACGCGGCTGCCCAGAGTTCATGAGATGCAAACGTGTGCAGGGGAGCGCAGTCCTCTCTCGTTCCCAGCGTGCAAAACAAGTCTCTACTATTTATTTATTTATGGGTGAAGAATGAGCGTTCCATGGTCCTGGAGTTTATTATCAAAATGGGTGGATTCAACACGGAGCAGTGCTATGTTCAAAATGAAAGCCTCATCATTAAATGTCATAGACGTTTATTAACACGGTTTTCTCTTCATTCGAATAAAACAGGCTTTATGCTGCCAGGTCCCATGTGAGTCTCTTGGGTTTTTTTGTTTTGTTTTGTTTTGTTTTTTGGTCTTGCTTTGTCAGAGTCTCAGTTTCTGGGAGGCAGTGGAGTCAAAAACAAATCTGGGAAAAGCAGAGCGA
Organism: Craseonycteris thonglongyai; assembly: GCA_004027555.1. Taxonomy (NCBI): domain Eukaryota; kingdom Metazoa; phylum Chordata; class Mammalia; order Chiroptera; family Craseonycteridae; genus Craseonycteris; species Craseonycteris thonglongyai. Next base: position 79,436 of record PVKE010002132.1, read on the forward strand.
TCCAGGGGAATGTGATGAGGAGTGGAAACCGCCTAGATAGGAGCTTTACCAAGGACTCCATCTTCTGAAAGGACAAATGTGAAACGTGGCCTGTTAGCTTACTGCTCTCTTTTTCTCTTTAGCGCCCCATCATCTGTCTCATTAGCTCACTACGTGTTTCCATCCCATTTCTCCTCTCGTTCTCCCCCCATCTTATTGGCATGGACAAAAGGCTTCCATTCTTGTGTGCTATGACTTCTAACCTGCACACAGTCAGTGGGGGAGGCGGTAACCTTCCCCAATTTCATACTAAAAAAAAAAAAATGCAGTTTTGAACATTCATGCTTCCACTGAAAGAAACTGACTTGGGAGAAATGACATGAATCTATTATTACTGCTCTGAAACCTCATTCTGCTCCAGGCAGAGAAGATCAATTACCTTCCAAGTGATATAAATTTTGTTTGAATATTTCATTGGATCAGATACAGCACGACGTCTGGAAATCTCTCCTCTTTTAAGTTGGAATTAAAGAATGGTTATCAGACCGGTAATAGACACTATCATTTGCATACATTTCATCTCCAGAGACTTCTGAAGTTATGCAATACTCGAGTGGCTAATTGTTCTTCACACTCCTGGCGTATCAAGTTACGGCTCTGATTAGGGAGGAGCCATTGGTGAGTCAGGTGACCGGCAGGAACTCACAAGGGGGGCATCTGTGAGGACTGAGGAGGGGCTGGCCAGCCAGGACCCTATGGGACCTTTTAATGTGCTCCCACGAGGGAGATGAACTTTGCAAGTTTATTAGAAACAGATTTTCTTAAGGTTTTATGATTCCTAACAACTGGACAATCGATGACAAAAATCCCAGTGAGTTTTTATTTTTATTTTTACTCTCCTTAACTGTCCCTTTTTGTCAAAGATTTATATTCCTTGAAATAGCCTATAAAGTTGCCATTAGTTCTGTTTTCCTCTAGAATTCTTACTGAGCAGGTTACTGGTCTCGGAGGTTATGCTGTGGATGAAATTAACTTTTTCTTTTTTAAAAAATGATTTATTTTATTGTTTGAGAGAGGTGAGAGAGAGAGAGAGAGAGAGAAGGGAGAGGGCCCAGAGCAGTCTCTATAGTTGTACATCACTAGTTGTGACATGGTTTCATTCCACACAGGTGGATGTGGGGTCACTCGGGGCGGGAACCGAACCGGGACCTCCCACATGAGAGGCAAGAACCTTCGCCACTGAACCACCTCTGTGGTTACCGTACCAGTTTCGCCACAGTTCAGTATATGGGTTGCATGGGCTGGGGCCGGGAATCAAACCCCAGACCTCGTGATTGTGAGGCAAGTCTCAAACACTGAGCTATCCCAGCATCCCCTGGAATTAATTTTTAATGTTTACTCAGAATGTCTCACATCAGCAGGATGACTTTTGAAAGTTGTTCCCGATTTCTTCATGATCCTTTGAGACCGTCAAGCAATAGCAGACCTATTTTACTTATTCTGAGCCTCCTGAGCCCAGCACGCAGCCAGGCATGGACACAATGTGCCTTTCTTGTTGAGTAAAGAAATAATTAGCTCATTTCCTGTGGCGACATTCTTCTAGTTCCCAATATTAGCTGCACAGTCATAGACTACTCTAGATGTACAGGTGCCGAGCTGACTTGAACTTCAGCTTGGTTCAACACTTTTAGCTTTAACTGAGAGATGTCAGATTCCCCTTTGTAAAGTTGACTCCCTGCAAAGATACAAGGTAAGTGAGGTAGCAGGAGAGGTCGTCTTTGTCATGTAGTCACCACTGTGGCAAAGCCAGTGTCAGAAAACATTCTACGTGCAAACTTGTCCTTTCAGACCTCCCTTAGGTTAGCACCACGCGTCTATGTGTGAGACCCAGTGTCCTCACTCCGATCTTTTCTGTATCTTTCATGATGGCTTTGAAGACCAGTTTTAGCTTGTTCCATTCTAACATGATGGAGACCTCACCAGCCTGGGTCCCTGGGTGAGTATGGAGCAGTTTCCCCATCAATCACATTACACTTACAACCTGAGAGAGAGAGAGAGAGAAGTTCTTGTATTAAGTCACTGAGATAGAAGAAGTTTGTTACCGGAGTGCAGAACTCCCCTTTCATCTCATTGGCTAAACCTAAGTCACAAGGGCACTTAGAGCCACAAGCAAGGCTGGGAAAATGGGTAGAGGATTGCTCACTGGGTTAACTGGGCCATGGTCTATACCCTCTTTGGGGCTGTGTTGCCCAGAGGAAAGCTGGGGCTTTGTTACAAGGGAGAATTAAGGAAGACACTGAGTAGACACTCAGTATCTGTCAAATCACTGACACTATTCCAGCTACACAAGGAAAATACTAAAGCCGAAGAGGTGGATGGACATCCAGGTACTTCTGTAACTGCAGGCTTCAGACTGAGTGTCCCCGAAATGTCTAATGTCAAGTGACTCCACTCCTCTGAGCTGTCACGATGCCTGGTTAAGTGGCAGCTAAACAGCCTCATCCTCCTACCTCCTGACGCTCACCATCCAAAAGGCTGCCCTTGCGGAAGGAAAAGGAGTGATCCCCGTGATTCCTTTGCCCAATCCCTCAGAGGTTATGAGGCTGAACAGATTTGTGCTTGAAAAGGGCTTTGAGGCTCTGGCGTGAACGGTAGCACAGAAGTGCAATGCCTGCGATTCATCGCCTGCTGACAGGAACAGGAACTGAACTGCTTTCAACTGGGATTTCAGGTCCTGTGACGTCTGGGAGTCACACAACGGGGTTTTCGAAAGCACTGTCTTCTGCATAGACTGCTGTTTGTTCTCTCAGCTTCTTACCCAGGTCAACCCTCAGTGCCCTCCCCTCCCAGCTCCTCGGTAGGAGTTTGGCTCTGAGGATTTCATCCCTTCTTCCCTGACTTTTTCTAGTGCTCACCCCTTCTGCCACTCATCAGCCATCCCCACCTCAGGCCCTTCCTGTTGGGACAAGCTGAACCTCTATCAGCTAGATGCAGGGGTTGGCCCATGGTGGGGGTCGTGGGGTTCTGAGCATAACGGTCTGACCCACTTCAACAAGCTACGCAGTGATGGGAGGAGTGTTCAAACCGCATATCCCAGCCCAGCCCAGAGCCACTGACGTGAGTCCAGGGGTCTGCGTTTTTTTAAGCACGTGAGCGTCAGAGGAAGCTCCGTGAAGATTCTTAAATGATGAACTGACTGCGAAATGCTCACATTGTGAGTTCTAGTACTGTGTCTTCCCTCTAAGGTCTCGTTTTATCTTCCCTAAACCCTAGGAGGTAGCTATAGTTCTTAGCATTACTCCATTTTCCAGATGAGGAATCTTGGCCAAAGAACTCAGCCAGGATTGGGACCAGGTTCTACACTAGCACCTTAGCATGAACTGAGCTGTTCCTCTCCTCAAGGATGAACATTTTTAACAGGACTTCAGGGCAAGGACCCAGCGGAATGGCTCTCCAGGGGTGACGTTCCTGGCAGCAGAACTGGTGGGCGGCTATTACCCAATGCCGAAGTGTCAGGAAAAGTTAAATCTTCTTGACAATTCAATAACCCCTTTGGGTTTTCCCAAATGGCACCTGTTGTTGAAGTCAATAGAGCTTACAATTTAATTTCATCTGCCTGCAAACAATCTCTCTCATTAGGGGGTGGAATGATGATAGGGTTCTCCCAGCCCTGCAATTTCACTTTCGGCAGGGGTGATGCATAAAAGTACAGTCACTGGTTTCTGCAGAGCCACGGGGAGGGTCACCCCTCTCCCCACCTCCAGCTGCTTGTGACGAGGAAGCCAGTGCTGGCTGTGGAGAGACGTGGGAGGCCAGGCGTGGGGATGGGAAGGGGCAGAAGGGGCCAAGCTGCACACAGGGTTTATAAGCGATTGCTCTGTCCCTCTGTGAGCTGTCACCTCTACTTGCAAGCGAATCATTATATTCAATGGCATTTGAATGCTTCCATTATCCAAATGACAAGGACGTGGCTTTTCCATCTAGTAGAGATGAGCGTTCAGTGTGGGCATGAGGTGTCTTTCTGGTGTCAACTCTGAGCTAATGGGACTTTTTGGTTCCATAGTAAAGGCGACAATGATACTAACCAGTGGTAACAGCAGTGCTAGTGGTAGTTAGCATTTGCTTTCTCTTCTAGATGGGCTGCATTGCTTATATTTCTCTAATGCTCACGACAGCTCTGTGAGGTAGGGATCTCAGAAGCAGAAACTGAGACTGAGCTAGAAGAAGTAACTGTCTAATGTCACCCAACTGGTGAAAGAAAGAGCTTGGATTGGAACCTAAGTTTGTCTGACTTCAAATGTGTCCCGTTTCGACTGCCCACTCATCACCCACCCTCTATGATTCAGTAATGAAATGAAGACTGTGTTCCAATTACTCTCTATGGAGCAGGAGGACCTCCACGACAACCCAAAACCACAGCACACCGCTCCCTTCTGCTCTCCCCGGGGAATTCCTTGGAGGAACTGGCGTGGGGTGGGGATGATGCTGCTGGAGAGTGTACGTGGCTGTTGGCACGTTCTGGCGATACTGGTGTCTGACGTGACCTGTTTTTTTGTTTTTAGTTTTTATTAAAGTTATAGCTTTTGCAGGGAGTTGGGGTTATTACTGTGCTTTGTGAGAGCAGGTGTCCAACTTGGACTCACTTCGCCATGCGGAAGGCGAGTTCAAGTTCTTTGCCTGAGAAATGGATATGCTAATAGGAAAAATGTTCTTTCTTCTCTTCAGGCCACGCTCTGAAAGATTATACGGCTCTTTGGGTTGTGAAAAGAAAATAAAAGAACAGACATAGGCCTGGAGTCAGACTTGGGAGGGAAAGGGAAAAGGAAGAGAACAATGTCATGGAGGAAGGCTGACATGAGGAAGGTAGTGTCCCTTTGGGCAGTGCTGTGGAGTAGAGGTGGTACGTGGCAAACTAGTGAAGGCCAGTATACTTTATTGAATGAGTGAATTGTGGCATTGATACAACAGGTTATTAGACCCTAAAAATTAGAGCTATACAAAACTCAGGTCATATATATGAGAATAACTTCCCTTTCTCTGACTTCTGATGGGACAGATGAGATAAGCCTGTCTGCAGTTCATGCCATGAAGTGGGTATTTGTCATAATCATGGCCACCTTATATTAGCCTCCTTGGCGGTGTTCCCGAGCATGATTCAGGGTTAATTTTCATGTCCAGGAGCGGTAACCCCGAGTCACGCTCGGGGTAAACTTCAGAGCATACAGCGGACTTCACCTATTTTCTCCCCGCGATCCAGGACGTCAGTGTGGATGAAAGCTTGATGGCCTACAAGGGTCGCCTAAGCTGGATCCAGTACATAGCGTTCAAAAGAGCGCGGCCTGGCATCAAATCCTACATGCTCTACGAGTCACCCACCGGGTACATCTGGAATTTGGTCATTTACACCGGTAAAGGCATGCAGTTCAACCCCAGGTACAGCGACTATGCGATGGCCACATCATCTGTCCTTACACTGCTGAGGCCGTTGCTGAACCAGGGATATTGTGTGACTATGGACAACTTTTACACGTCTCTGGAACTGTATGAGGTTTTGATAAAAAACAAGACCGATGCTTATGGTACAGTCAAGCCTAATCAACATGGCGTGCCATCTACGTTTGTCAAGAAACAACTCAAAACCGGAGAAATGGTTGCCTGGCAAAAGGGTAAGATGATGGCAATGCGATGGCGAGACAAGAAGGACGTGTGTTTTATGAGCACTGTGCATAATTTGTCCACTGGCATGGTCCACACAAGAGGTGGGAAAGATGTGCTGAAGCCGCAAGTCGTGATAGACTATAATAACACCATGGGAGGTGTGGACAGAGCCGATCAGGCAATGACATTTAATCCAGCTATGCGCAAACAACAAAAAAAATATTATGAGAAGATATTCAGGCATCTTCTTGAACAATGCCTTTGGAACTCGTACATCCTTCACAGAGCAAAGAGTGACAAGCCTCTTGTTCATTCTGAGTTTATCTGGAAGGTGGCTGAGCAGATTTTTATCAACTTCCAAACGCCATCAGTAGCCATGAACAGATCTGGACGTCGTGCTGTTGATGTTGTCAATCCAGAACGCCTGACTGGTCGCCATTTCATGGACTACGTCCCGCCAACCACAAAAAAGGCAGCACCTACCAGGATGTGTGTGGTGTGCTGCTCAAGGAGAGATGGCAATGGAAAGAAAGTTCGAAAAGAAACCAGATTCCATTGCCCTGACTGTGACGTCGGACTGTGTGCAGTGCCGTGTTTCAAAATTTATCACACTCAGGATGTTTACTGAATTTTCTTTGTTTGACAAATTTAATTATTTTTTATTACATTATTGAATAAAATTATATTATTTATTAGATTATAATTCATGATTTTGTGTTTCATACTTTATCACATCCGGGTTGTCTACTAGAGTCTTCTTTGCTCAGGTTTAAGTAAGTAATTACTAAGAATTGCAGTCCTACAATACATAACACCAAATTTCCATGCAAAAAAAAGGTACCGCTTTTGGTACAAAATTCCTGACATAATCATACCGCCAGGGAGGTTAAAAAAAAAAAAAGATTTATTTTATTGTTTGAGAGAAGATGAGTGAGAGAGAGAGAAGGAGGGAGGTTCCAGAGCAGTCTCCATGGTTGCACATCATTAGTTGTGACATGGTTTCATTCCACACCAGTGGATGTGGGGCTGCACAGGGTGGGAGCCTCCCGCACGGGAGGTGAGAACCTTTGCTGCACCATCCCAATGGTTACCAGTCGCACCACAGTTCAGCATGTGGGTTTGCATGGGCGGGGGGCTGAGATTCAATTCCTGGATTTCGTGGTTGTAGAGCAAGCGCTCAGTCTGTTGAGCTATCCTGGCATCCCCACCTTACATATTTTTGTACTCCCATCTTACAAGTTGACTCATAAAGTTAACCATCATAAACTGCATTATATAGTTAGCAGAATGTAGAGGTCCGTACTTGTGTAGTAAGCATACTGGTCTCTGTGTCTAGCCTGGCTTTTACACTGCACTGAGAGCTCTAGCGCCCTAGTCAGGGACCCTGCCAACGGCCTCCTGTCATCTATGGGAACAATTCCAGACCTTGGAGCCTGGTGTTCAAGGCTTTCCATAGTATGGCTCCACTTCCAGCTGTATTCCCAATGCTCTGAAATCACTGCCAAATTGCAACGTTCATTTTTCCCTTTGATTTTGGTTTTTAACTCTGGCCATTGAGTTTGCTGTTCTCTCTGCTTGCTAAGATATAGGAAGCTGTCCTACATCCCTGTCTACCAGAATCCTACACATCACTCAAGACTCCATTCAGATTCCATTTCTTCACTGAAGATTTCTTTTTAAATTATTATTATATTTTATTGTTAAATTTATTGGGGTGACATTGGTTGGTAACAATTAGACAGTCTCCAGATGTACAAGTCCACATCACATCACCCATGCATCGCATTATGTGCCCACCTCCCAGAATCAGCTCCCTCTCCATCACCATATATCCCGTGTCCACTCCCCCCAACCACAACTCTCCCTCCCCCCTCCTCCCCCCTCTCCAGGTAAACGCCAAACCATTGAGTGTGTCCATAATGCTGGTGCCCTCTCCCACCTTCCCTCCCTCTCTCCCTCCCCCCTCCTCCCCTTCCCTCAGGCAATCACCAAGTTATTGGGTGTGTCCATAGGTCTCTGTGTCTTTGTAACTTTCAGTTTTATATTCCACCTATAAGTGAGGTCATATGTTTCCTGATTCTTTCAGTCTGACTTATTTCGCTTAATAAGATGGTCTCTAGGTCCATCCATGTTGCCAGAAATGACTGTA
>PVKE010002133.1:0-87307 GCA_004027555.1 Craseonycteris thonglongyai
TCAACCCACCTGCTCCACAAGGCAGGGTTATGCTGGGAATAAGTGTGGGCACAGAATTAATAGACAGTGTAATGTCACCTACAGATCCCATGGGGAAATTAACCAAGCTGCTTTCTCAGCCGCTGAGCTGTCCCTAAAAAATGTCCCCTCCCAGAAAGGCCTTCCTTGACCACTCACTAGAGTGTAATTCCTTGATTATTCTATACCAAGTCTCTGGTTTGCTTCCTTTGGGACAATTATTCTAGTGTGTGTGGGGTTGGAGGGTGGGGGTGTCTATAGATTTGTCTGTTTGCTTGGTTTTTAGTCTGTCTGCCCCAGTGGAATGTAAACCCCAGGGGAGCAGACACCGTGCATGTCTTAGATGTTACCATCCCTCTTCCCACCCCACCCCACACCCAGGATGGCACCTGGCATACTCTAACCTTCAATAAATATTGTCTGAAGTGAGGAAAGAGGGGAGGAGGGAGAAGGAAGAAAGTAAAGAACGGTATTACCCCCCTAGGAGGATCATATGTCCTGGAAACTGGGCTTACTTGGCCCCAGAAAATATGTCCCCAGAGGAAGCCAGGATGGCTCAAAAGGTTAAAGTGCTTGCTTTGCAGCCCCAGGGACCGAGGATCGAATCCTGGCCCTGGCCCATGGGAACCAGATTCTGAACCAGGGTGTGCTTCCCATGTGGGAGACCCCCAGTTTGGTTCCCCCCTCACCCAGTTCAAAGGGGCGTGCCTCCCATGTGGGCCCCCAGCCCAGTTCCCGCCCTGCACAGCCCCTGCCCACCTGTGTGGAATGAAACCAGGTCGAAAACTGATGACGTACAACTATGGAGACTGCTCTGGGCCCTCCCGCTTCTCTCTGTCTCTCTCTGTCTGTCAAAAACAATAAAATAAATCTTTAAAATAAAAATTAAAAGTTAAAAAGTCTTAAAAAAAGAAAATATGTCCCCAGCTCTTGACTTAACAAAATTGGGTTAGCCACAGTGGGGGCATCGCTGTCCCAGGGATGGAAACCCGCCCTCCACCCTCTCACAGGTGCCCAAACTCAGCCAGGGTGGCTAACGGATGCCGCCGTGGAAGCCCCGCACCAAGCCAGCACTGCCCGGTGCATCTGGAGAGGAGGAACTTCAAAGCAGCGTCTCCAACTCCAAGGTCTCTTTCGAGTTACCCAAAGGTCCCCCTGGCTATTAGACAACCCTAGCGAGAGAGGGCTCCAAACATACTATATCTCCTGCCAACTCTACAGCAACTTTTTAAAAGCATTTTTAGAAATATGAAGGAATGTAACTTATTTCGCACCCAAGGCTGGTGGCCAATGCCTACCTGTTACCCCGCCATGGGCCCCAGAGTTAGATGGAGCTTGTTCAGTGTTGGCCTTGACCAGCTGCTGACCTAGACAGGTCTCTCCTCCCATCTATAAACATGGCAAGGACACCATCACCTGGCTGTGGAGTGAACATTGGCCGAAGGGCCCTTCTCACCTCCAGCTGCAGGGAGAGTTTGGAGACTTGGACCCATTCACACACGGGCATAGGGAGCTTCCTCAGGATCTCCCTACCCCAGTATTCCGGGCTGGCCCGTTAGAAATGCTGCGGTTCTGGAGGACCAGGAGACAAGGAGAAGGGGAAAGGCCATGCCCAGAGAGTCATGACAGCCACCCCTACGGTGGCCGCAGCTCCTCCGGGCTGTTTGGAACTTCCCGTGAATACAGCCACTCCTCATTAAACGTTCTACCTGTTTAACAACAGCTCAGACTTACAACCAGTTCTCCAGCGCGGGGAATCCCTTTCTCCATTTGTGTGAGTCTTGGGAACCCCTTTCTCCGTCTGTGTGAGTCTTGGGAATCCCTTTCTCAGTCTTTGTCTCTTTCCACAGTCAGTTATAGTATTCACTACCCAAAGCCTGTGCAATCACACAAGACTACATATTTCATTTATAACTGTGGTGTCACGTGATAGCTATTGGAAAGGACATACCCTATGGTACCACAACACACAAGACAAGAATCACCTTTAAGCTGCTCGCTTATGGACCAATTCCCTGAACGACCTAGTCTAGTCACAGGAACGTAGGAACGGAACTTGGAAGTCAGTCCTAAGCGAGGAGTGCCTTGAAGGCCAGTTCCTGTTCTCTGTCTTAAGGGGACTGTGGGAACAGGCCAGGAGACCAGCCTGAGCCTTTGCAATCTCCCAGTCCGTATCCTCAGTACCTTCCTGCCTCCAGAGTTACTTTAACGTCCATCGTTCAAAGTAGCTTTTCTGATTTCTTAAATACCGACTTTTTAAATGCATTTATCTACTTAATAGTACTTACCTTTACCCCTTACTATATTTCTACAAATCAACTTACTTTTTTAAATTAAATAAATGTTTTTAGAATACTTTAAATTCATCCCATAGATGGATATCATTTCCCATAAATACAGAGGATACCAAAAAATATATATACACATTTTAAGAAAGGAAAAACCTGCATTGAAATGGCAATACTCAATATATGCTGAGAACAAAAGATGGATACAAGTCACATCTGACTTCTGCAATTACAAGAGGTGCTCAAAGGGGTGACCATCAGCATCCAGACACTTCTGATGACGGCGAACCACTGTTTGAGCCACGCTGACCCACTGCGCATGCCATTTCAGTTTACCATGGGTCTCAAACTTATCACAAATGCGTGCAGCTGTTAGGCATGTTGGAGTTCTGTTGCACACTCACGCCTCCACTGTCGTTGTACTTCCACAACGTTCTCAAATTTCAAACATCACTTCAAAGTGGTCTCACGCTCCTCAAACGACAACCGTGCTTCTGCCACTTTCTTTGACTGCCCTGCCTGATGAACGCCATCTTTTGAGTGAACATCATACAACACATTGCTACCGTAATTCAATTCAACTTGGAAAAGTAATACATAAATAACATCTCTTAAAAGTGTGTATATGTTTTGGCATCCCTGGTAGAAGGTAGTTACAAAAGTAAATGGAATGCCCTCCTCCTTGAGTGTGGGCTTATACAGTGACATCCTTCCAAAGAGTACAGTATGGACAGAGGGGAATAAAGAGTAATTTTGTAGTGGAGAAACTTGACAAGGAATGCCTTAGTCGGGTGATCAAGGCCAACCTCAACAGTGATGTTGGCAGCATGTGCTTTTGATATGATGTGATAAAAATGGCACCTTACCTCTATGGTCCTTCTCCCAAAACCCCATATCCCCAGACTAACCAGGAGAGAAACATCAGACACATTGCAACTTAGAGATGTCATATAAACTACCTGACCTGTGCTTCTCCACATTGTCCAGGTCATCCAAATGCAGCGAAGCCTGAGAAACTGCCTCAGCCAAGAGGAAGCTAAGGAGATGTGACAACTAAGTGTAATGTGGTATCCAGCAGGGATCCCGCAACAGGAAAAAAGACATGAGGGAAGCACCAAGAAAATCGGGGGAAAAAACTCCGGTAATAATAATATGTCAGTTTCAGCTCATTAATTATAGTAAACGTACCGTACTCATCCACGATGTTAGTAACAGGGAAACCGGGTTGCAGGATAGATGAGAACTCTGTATGATCTTCTCAGTTTTTCTGCAAGTCTACACTGCCCTAAAAGTATGTCTACTTTTCAAAAAGTAAATACAATGAAACTAAGACAGTGCTCTTACAGTCAGCTAGCAAGACACTGTTGCCCGCCCAAGGTCCTGTGCCTGAGACCCCTTCTCTTTGTTAATGCGGACTATGAACCGATGTCACAGAGACGTTAAAGGCAGGGTAGCACCTAACTGAGATTTTTCTCTTTGAGGTTCTGAGGAGCACAGAAAGAGAACTGAAGATGGAACGGCTTTTTCTCTAGTGATCAGTGTCAGGCAATGTTGTGTCCTTGTACCAACTAATGTCACTCTTCCCAGTTTCAACTTGGGAATTGCTGTGGTAGCCCATGTACTTGCCCCTTCTCCCTTCCTCGTCTGAAGCTCAGAGAATGAGCAAAGGGCCCCAATAGTCCCCCTGTGGGACAGCGTTCTGCCCCATTCCATGGTCACCCCAGGAGGAATGACTACACCCATCTGAAAGGGTCCATAGACTGCCCAAGGAGCAGCTCCAAAGGCAGGCCCTGCTCGCCCAGAAGCAGAAGAATCCTTCAGACAGTAACAAGTACCACCAGCATCTCAGAGATGCAAGCTTTCACACCTATTAGTCCACTGGAAACTCACAGCTCTGCGAGGAAGGAATATCAATACCATTCCCATTTGCTAGATGAGTAAACTGAGACCCAGAGAAGTGAACTCTTCTGTCCAGGATCACACAGCTTCTAAGAAGCAGAGCTGGGACCCAGACACAAACGGTCCCCATAGACACCAATTCCCACAAAATCCAGAATGAAGAGAACTAGCAACTCCAGGAGATGAGAAGATGACTCAGCCAAACTGAGGCTCACCCTGCCTGTCACCAGTTGAAGCAGAGACTGCTTTTCTGCCTGCTCGGTCCCCAGGCCCCCTCTGGTTGACAGGCGTTGGTTTTCCCTTGGGGGGATACCCTGACACCTCTCAGGTTTTGTGGTTCAGATGGGACTGTCCCTCTCTCAATTTACCCATCCTGAGCTCTGGGGTGGGTACATGGTCCAGGCCTGGCCAATCCCTGTATTCTGTTCACCAGGCCACAGTGATTGCTTCAGGGATGAGCATATAAACCTAGATGGTCCAAAAAGAAGGAACATCTGGGTTTCTGTTGGCACCATAGAAAGAAGGAGTTACTACCCCCTCGTGTTTCCAAGGTCAGGCGCTATCTTATGAAAGGAGAGTTGCCTGTGAATGAAGTGAATACAGAGATGAGCAAAGCCAAGAGATAGGGATAAACAGATTGTCTGATATTTTCTGACCCACCTGGATCAAGTCATGCCTGAAGCCACTTTCTTAAACATATCAGTTACAAGAGTTTTCTTAGATTTGCTTTTCCTTTTGTGTCTTTCTTTTTTCCTTAAGCTCTTTCAGTTAGATTTCTGTCATTAGCAGTCCAGTTAATTAGCATCTCAGATCTCTACCCAATAGACAAGGAAACACACAAAGGAGCAAAACATCATGTGGGGCAAGTTAGGCCACGTTGCTCCTTCAACCAAGGGAGCAGCCCCCAAGTGGGTGATGGAGATGCCTTCCTGGGAGAAACCCCTGGAGCTGCTTCCCCAACTCCAAACAGACTCAGATGCACCACTCACCCCATGAGGGACAGGCTTGGAGACAGTCCTCTTGACCCTACTCATGGGGAAGGCAGGGTGGCACCAATCTGATCCTGTAGATAAAAAAAAGAACTTCTCCCTTCCTCTTTGCTGTCAGCATGTGGGTCACTCATTTTCATCTTTATTCAGTAAAATCAAGGACTATTCAAGGAAAACATTGGGGAAAAAAGGGGGAACATTCAGACAAATGCAATATGTGGTACATTCTACAAAACAACTTTGCCAGGTCTGCTGTTCTATATTTAAAGAAACTAAAGAGATGTGACAACCAAGTGCAATGAGTGACCATGAATAATAAGTCAGTAACATAATCTAATATATCTTCCCAATGTATATGTGGGAAGCATGTGAGTATGGCATGTGCACTAAGTAATGGTATTAAATTAGCATTCATTTTCTTCTATGTGATAATAGTATCGTGGTTATGACAGAACATGATGTTATTTTTAGGAAATACCTGCTGAAATATTTAGGTATGAAGTATTATGATGTCAACAACTTCTCTGTTTATGATCACTGTACTGAGAAAGAGACAGAACAGCTGTGGCAGATGTTACTAAGTGCTAAGTCTGAGTGAACACACATGTGCTCACTGGACTAGGCTTCTCATCTTTGCATGTTAGTAACTCTCAAAGTAAAACGTTGAAAAATAACCGCATCACCCTTGCCTATCCCTGCCCTCGAATCTGCACATACATGTGTGCACGTGCCCAGCGACCATGTGTGTGCACACACATGCATGCATGCTGGGACTGAGCAGACCAGTGTGCAAGGAGCACTGGGTCAGAGTCTGCAGAACCAGCTTCTGGAGCAGACCTGCTCCCTCATTATCTGTTCGTCCGTTTCCAAGTCTTTTTTTCCACTGTAAAGTGAGGGCTGATGTGTCTATATACACGCAAGAGCCACAGTATGGCATTTAAGGGGGTGGAGCAGTAGAGAAAAGGAGTTGAGAACTAAAAGTAGAGGCTTAGATGAGATGGTCCCTTCTAAGAAGGTGAGTGTAGGTGACAAAAGCTGTCTCCTAGGTCACCCCTTTCCTACCCAATCACCCCATTCAGGTCTCTCGGGGACCCAATCCTTAGAACTTGACCTTGGGCTTGCGATTGGTAGGCAACACCCCCGTAACTAGCCCAATGAGAACTGGCCTCTCAGTTCAATTAGCAAAGGAAATGCATTTGGGCTCCACGCTGTGGCTTCCCCCAAGGGGTTCTCAGGGCAGAGCCTGTGACTTAATAACTGTGAAAGGATGAACAGCCAAGGTCAACCCCTTCCAGCTTGGCTGGAGAAGTTAGTGCATTCAATCTCACAATCAACTTGCAGGCCATCTGTCCAGTCAATAAAGCTCTCTGGATTCCTGAGGCTTCTGAAAAGGGAGGGGGGGTGGCTATTCTCAGCAAAAGGCCATCCTGCAAAGGTCCCAGGTGGGCACAGGAACTTCAGAGTGCAAGTCCACTGACTTCCAGGGGAAGGTGCGAGCATGGGCCAAGGGTGTGGCTGGTGAAACTCAGAAAGTGAGAAACCAGAGGAATGCAGTCACAAGAAAGAGGCAGGATGGTTCACGTCACAGACTGGCAAGATGCACACGCCCACTCGTGGTGGGTGTAGAAACTGGCGGGCAACTTAGCAGTATCATTAGAATAAAAAGTCACCTACCCTATCACCCAGCAATCTCACCTGTAAGATTTACTCAAGTCTAGAGAAATGCACGCATGTGTGCATACAGACAAATAGGAGGATGTGCACTGAGGCACTTTGTATAAGAGAAGAAACAACCATTGAGAAGGAAAACAGGTAAGTAGATGGGATATATTCATGAGTTCAAGTCTATGCAATGGGGAAGCTGGGATGGCTCAGTGAGTTAAGCGCTTGTTTTGCAGCCCTGGGGACCAAGGATCGAATCCCAGACCCGGCCTGTGTGGACCCATATGCTGAACTGGGGAGTGCCTCCCATGCAGGAGGCCCCCAGCCTGGTTCCCGCCCCATGTGGCCCCCGCCCACCTGTGTGGAATGAAACCGTGTCAAAAACTGATGATGTACAACTATGGAGACTGCTCTGGGCCCTCCCCCTTCTCTCTGTCTCTTTCTGTCTCTGTCTTAATTAAATCTTTAAAAATATATACTATACAGTGGTTGAAATGGGTTAAGTCTATAGGTATGGACATCTACAGTTACTTAAGATGCATGTAACAATACTTTTTAAATATCTAGAAAAATATGTACCAAACTCTGAACAGTGGCTACTCTGGGGAGGGCAGGAAGGGGCCGGCATTGCTGACCACAGGAGACCTGCCAGCCGGCAGGAGGCTTTAAGAGACCAAGTTCCTAACCACTGCGCTCACCCTACATCCTTAACCCCTGACAGATCGCAGCCACGAGGTCAACACCAAGGGCAGCCAGTTCAGTCTCCACTGAGACATCACTCAAAGGGCATGTCCAAAACGTGGGGCTGCTTTGTCTTTGTCTAGACTGGCCCGTTCTCAACAGTCCCCCTGGTGGGCTCTTCTGCTGTCTCATGCCACCTGCTTTGCTGTCCCGTTCTCCCTGCTCAGTTACAGCCCAGCCAGGGGTGACAGAAGCCCGGCTGCTTGCTGAAGGTGCTGGAAGTGACCAGGACATGGCACGGGGAGGCACACCCAAGGGGTCATGGGGTGAGCGGTCCCCAGCAGTATTCTCTGCTGACAGGGTCACTACGAGAGCCCAGGACTTTCACAGAGAAGCCTTGGGAAGGAGGGGCCGGCAACAGAGATAAAAAGCAATCTTCCCCACGCTAACTCACCACGCCCTCCATCTGAGCTACATCAGGGCAGCAAGTAATTCATCTTTGAGACAGGAGGCAGCTGCACCAAGGAGCGACGGGAGAGGGCAGGAACAGAGGCTGAGGGAGAGAGCAAGACAGAGAAGCAAAGAGATGCAGGAAGGACGGAGACCCAGGAACAGGGAGGGAGCAATCACCCCTGGAGCGGAGATGAGCAAAGAAACACTGAAAACGATGCCGCAGATGGAGCCGAACAGCCCGAAGTCGTCACCTGCTCTGCTGGCCCTGGCCAGGGCTCCCACAGACGATGACCGCATCTCCCTAGAGGGCAGGAGCACACACCCCTAAGTGACAGACCTGAGGTCAGGCCCCCGCTCTCCCATTTGCCCACCTGGCCGTGACCGAGAGCGGCCGGTCCTGTGCTAACAGCGCCGCCTGCTGGCGAAGAGGGAGAACTGTCTGTGTTCCCACCTTGCCCACCACCCAGGATGTGCCCAGCAACCTCTCACCCCAGCCCCTGCCCCTCTCTCTTCCTCATCTTCACGCCTGTTTTCCTCGTGCTGTTCCCACTTCCTGGAATGCTCTTCCCCCAGGTATCCTCCTGGCTGGCTCCTTCTCTTCCTTTGGTTCTCCATTCAAATGTCACCTCTACGGAGAGGCTGTTCCTGACCACCCACCTATAGTTGCTCCCCCACCCCCCATGGCCCGCCCCCATCACCTCACTGTTCTCTTTCCTTTACGGGACTGGGCATTATCTGAGACCACATAGGTTCTTCATTCTGTTCCTGTCTCCCTCCCCCATGAGAAAGTACCACGAGGCCCCACAGGGCTCGAATGGTCCGCTTTTGTATGACTTGAACTCAGAACAGGCCCTGGCAATGAGCACTGTGGAGTAAATGGCTCCATAGTCACTCAGCTGAGCTCTTCGGAGCTCAAGAACCAACTTCAGACTCCACAGGGACAACCCACAAGCTCTTCAAACTCACCGTGTTCAAGGCCAAAGTCGTTATCTTGCCCTGCAAACTTGGTTTCCCTCCTGCACTCCCCAGTGACACACGTGACACCTTTGCATAACCCTCTGGGCATGAAACCCCAGTTTCTACAGGACTCTTTTCACACCACTCACATGGGGCAGACACCTCATCTGCAGATCCCACCTTCACAGGACCCTGGCCCAGTCCCGTCCCTCCCACCCCAGCCCCCCACCTCCCAGCTCCTCACCTCCCTACTCCACCCCCAGGACTTCCCAAGCTGCCTTGGAAACTGGGGGCTCCCCATCCCTCTCTCCCAGGGCCCCATCACCTCCTTGGCACCACATTCAAGACCTCCCTGAGCCAACGTCACGCCTGCCTCAGTACCTGACTCACTGTTTCGCTAACAGCTCCACACACTTTCCCACCCTGTGCCCTTGCCCTTGTCGTTTCCTCAGTCTGAAATGCCCCCTGCAACCTCCCTTCCTAGGGGATTCCTTCTCAACCTTCAAATTCCTCCTTTAGGAAGCCTTCTCATGGTGATTTCACCAGGAAGGATTCGCTGCTTGTCCCATATCTCTACCAGCATCGGCTGGTAAATGTCTGTCTCCCCAGAGGCTATGAGCTCCTTGGGCACAGGGGCCAGGCCCCCAAGTCCCTTAGCCATTCTCAGCATTTCCAGGAGTTCACAGTCGTGAACACTACAGACTGTGTTCAGAGCAGTTTTCTGTGTGAGCTCATTTAACCCTCAAATATCCCTATAAGTCAGGGACTTACATCATCTTCACCTTCCAGATAGTGAAACAGAAACTCAAAGAGGCTCAGGGGTTTGTCCAAGGAACCTCATTAGTGAGTGACAGACCCAGGACCCCCAGCACCTAAAACAGTGCCTGGCAAAGAGAGGTGGCCACTGAATATTCATTAGATGAACAAACACCTTTCTCCTGCACCAGACCTGGGCGTTGTTCACAGCTCGCAGGCATGAACATCCTGTGTTCTTGCTTTCTCTATCCCAATTCTGGCTGTTGTATCTGCAAGTGTCACCTCCTCTCTTCCTCCCCCTCCTCCCGTCCAAACTGTGAGCCATAAATGACCCTGCTGTGACAGGTGGGAGAAAGGCTGATGATAAGCCCATGTTTAAAGGGGGTGGAGCATGATAGGTTTTTAGGTGACACTGGACAGAGGCTTCCTTCAAGGACTTCAGACCAGTACTGCCACCAGTGTCTCTGCCTACATCTTCTTCCTCCTCTCTAGCCAAACCTCACTTCTGTTTCATCAA
Source organism: Craseonycteris thonglongyai (assembly GCA_004027555.1). Lineage (NCBI taxonomy): Eukaryota > Metazoa > Chordata > Mammalia > Chiroptera > Craseonycteridae > Craseonycteris > Craseonycteris thonglongyai. Next base: position 10,221 of record PVKE010002133.1, read on the forward strand.
CAGCATTTGTGACCAGCACACTAGTTCCCACCTAGTGATGTTGCTCCTGTCTTCTGTTGAATCATGACTGCTCTAGTATTGTTCTTCACTCTGTCCAGCTGCCTCCCATATTGAACCACCATTGGGGAACATGGCCACCCCTTTTGACCTTCGCTCACTGGGTCTGTGGGCTGCGAGTTCCAGACAGCTCACCTAGAGGGGAGTGTGCGATGCTGAGCTCCTGGAGGAATTGCGTTCAGTCCATGTGATTCTGTATCCTCCAGCACCATCCCAGGCAGACCCAGCAGCGCCTGCTCAATACTTGCACGTGACGAGGAGTGGATTGTGAGCCACCAACTCCATGACAACCCTACGATTTTCTTTCTCAACACACAACTTCCTGAACCCACACCACGTGGGAGTCAGGGCAAGCAGGCCATGCTGGGGCTCCCCTGACCAAGCCGGGGTCCCCGTTCACTCCAAGAAACATGGGCCCCAGGGTGGGAGACCGAAGCAAGTAAGACATAGAGTTGAGTGTCCTCTCTGAATACAGCCCCCCAGCCCCACATGACCAGAACCCCGCGCTACCTCACCGGCCCTGAGCACTGGCTTCTGCCTCTTGAAAATGGGAAGAGTATCAGGAGCCCCTTCACGGGACAGGTGTGAGGATGGAATGAGATGACAGGGCTGGTGCTATTTTCGTTGCTGTCATAATGGAATGTGGCATTGGGCAAGCTCGAGGACTGTTTCTGAGAATGGATGTGACAGTGTGTGTTACCCCGAGTGACAGATATGTGTGTGTGGTCCTGTCTGAGTGCATATGGGTGTCTGAATGTGAATGCAGGGGAAGCCAAGGCCCACAAGTTGTTACACTGGAACTCGATGTACACTGGTTAGCTCTGCTCCTGCTCCCAGGCCTCACACACAGCACCCAGCTGCCAGACGCCCGCTCATGGCCGCCTCCTCGGCGCCACCTAGTGGCACTGGATTTGTGCCGTTCAGGAGGCCTGGGAACATCTGTCAAGTCACAGACGGGGTAGAATCTCTGGGCTTATCCGGCCCTTGGAAGACCTCCAGGGCAGTCTGGCTGGCCTTCTGCCCAATAGAACCTTCTGGAATGATGGAAATGTTCCATCTCTGTGCTGTCCAATACAGTAGCCACTTGCCCCATGTGACTCTGAGACACTTGAATTGAGGCTGGTGAGACCAGGGAAGGAAACTCTTCATTGTACTTAATTTTGATTAATTTAAATTTAAATTGCCACAGGTGACCGTACTGGACCGCACTGGTCTGGAGGACTGTTGAGCCCTGGGACCCCGTTATGCCTCAAGCCAGACAGACCAACTCCTGGACATCCCAGTTACAAGAACTGAGACACCCCTTTTCGTGTAGGTTGGTTTGACCTGAATTCTGACTACTTCCACGAAGAGTCCTGACCAATCAGATGATGACCAACTGACCTGTCGGAGCCCCTTCTAGGGCATCTGAATACAAAACGCACTCAAGGGGGCAGCAGGGAGCAATGGACGCCTGCTACCGACAGGAGGAGTCAGGCCCCTGGAGATGCTCGTGAATCCCGGCATGCTTCTGGGGTGGTGCACACCCCAATCCTGGGACAGCTGGAATGCCGCGTGACTGGAGAGCTACCCAGGGCCTTTCTGGACCTCCTGACTGCAGGCTTCAAGACAGATAAACCTGGTTCAGTCCCCAGACTGCCAGCTGTGTGACCTTAAGCAAGTCCACAACCTCTCTGAAGCTAATTTTCTGCATCTATGGAATAGGAATCAGAGCATGCACCTCACAGGGGCTGGGTGAGAACCAAGATCATGCCTATAAAAGCATCCCACCCAATGGAGTTGTACAGAATAAGCACGCAAGGCGTGTTAAAATCATTATTCATTCTATACAGCTTGATATTAAACCATCATCATATAAGTGATTACAATGTGAAAAACAACTAATTAATAGAACAACTTCTGGGTCACCCAGATGCCACACCAGGGCATACTCCTTGCCTCCCACTTTCCTACCAGCCCAAGTCCAGCAAGGCTCCACATTTTACAGATTCTACCCTGTGGCATTTAACAGCCATCTGTCAGTCTCCACACCGCACTTGAAGTCACCTGCATGTCTCTCTTGAGCAGCTGCGGGTCCATATCCATCCACTTCCGGCAGGACCCCACTGGGTCTACCCCAGCAGCCACAGTGACTTCCTGTACAGCTTCGATGGGCCCCTCCATACCTCTGCTTAAAACCTCCCACTATCTCCCCACCGCTCAGCAAACTGAACACACACTCTGAAATCTGACCTTTCAGGCCAACCCACAACGCAGGCCTCCCCCTCTGGACCTGAATCCTCACTCTTCTGAGACCCCAGCCTTACCCGAGACTTAAGCAAACCTGGTTCCTTCTCACTTCTGAGCCTATCCAAGATTCAACAGGTCAGTCAACGGAATCGAACAGAAACCCAGACAGTTGTCTTTGCACAGGTAAGAATTTAGTGGTGAGGGAAGCTGGGATGGCTCAGTGGGTTAAGCACTCACTTTGCAGCCCCGGGGACTGAGGATTGAATCCCAGCACCAGCCCATGTGGACCCATATGCTGAACTCGGGAGTGCCCCTAGTTCGGTTCTCACCAGGGTAAAGACCCCAGCCCAGTTCCTGCCCTGTGCAGCCCCGCGCCCACCTGTGGAATGAAACTATGTGGAAAAACCAATTATGTGCAACTATGGAGACTGTTCTGGGCCCTCCCCCTTCTCTCTGTCTCTGTATCTCTCTCCCTCTGTCAAAAACAATAAAAATAAATCTTTTAAAAAAATATATATATATATGAAAAAATATATATGAGATATATATATATATATATATATATATATATATATATATATATATATATGAAACCATCAACTTTCTGGGTGGAAAAAGACTTTTCTAAGCATAAAAGAAGTCACAAATAAAATGATTAGCAGGGGAAGCCGGGATGGCTCAGCGAGTTGAGTGCTTGCTTTGCAGCCCCAGGGATCAAAGATTGAATCCTGACCCCGGCCCATGTGGACCCATATGCTAAACTGGGGTAAGCTTCCCAAGTGGGAGGCCCCCAGTTTGGTTCTCACCCACCCCTAGGTTCAGCCCCTGGCTCAGGGCAGCGTGTCTCCCATGCAGGAGGCCCCCAGCCCAGTTCCTGCCCTGTGCAGCCCCCACCCACCTGTGTAGAAGGAAACCATGTAGAAAACTGATGACGCACAACTGTGGAGACTTCTCTGGGCCCTCCCCCTTCTCTCCATCTCTCTCTGTCTCTTTCAAAAACAGTGAAATAAATCTTTAAAAAAAAAAATGTAGACTGAGGAAAAAAACATCAAAATTCCTGTGTACCTCTACAGACAGGGGGGGTTAGGGTCATGGGGCCAAGAAGAAGTGACAAGAACTTAAATATATAGTGTTTTATTTATTTTATCTAAAAATAAAGCTCAAAAAGTTAAATACAGAATTAACACATGGTCTAGCAATTCGGGTTCTGGGTACAACCTAAAAGAACAGAAAGCAGGAACTCCAACAGGTATTTGTGCACCCATGTTCACAGTAGCCTTATTCACAATAGCCAAGAGGCGGAACCAAACCAAGTGTCCATCAACAGATGAATGTGATAAACAAAATGTGGTGTAGTCACACCACAGAATAGTATACAACCTTAAAAAGGAAGGACATTCTGACACAGGCTACAATATGGATAAACCTTGGACACGTGATGCTAAGTGAAATAAGCCAGTCATAAGAGAGCAAATGCCATATGTTTGCACTCCTATGAGGTTCCTAGAGTAGTCAAGTTCAAAGAGAAAAAGAAAATGAAGGTTACCAGGGGCAGGGGAAGGGAGAATGGGGAGTTAGTATTTCATGGGTACAAACTCAGAAATGATGACAAAGTTCTAGAAATGGCTAGTAGCAACAGTTGTGCAGCATCATAAATAGGCTTAATGCCACTGAATGGTCTACTTAAAAATGGTTGAAATCGTACATTTTACATTATGAATCGTTTACCACAATTTTTCAAAAGGTTTGATGACAACCTAGCAGAATGGGAACCCCTCACTATCAGTTCTAGGTCACTGGGACTCAGACGTTTGCCCTGTCCTTGCTGTAATAATCAAACAGACAAAACAAGAGCCCCAGCACAGCCACAGCTATGGGAACAGGGCCCAGGGCGAGCGAGCAGCCCGCGGCCGGGCTCTGGCCTTTTTCATCTCTTCCCTCTGCCTCCTAGTTTTACTGCATTGTGGTTGCTATGGAAACAAGGGACACCCTGGACACCCAGAGCTCAGCCCAGGTGCCACTAACTCCAGAAATAACGACAGCGTGTGAATAAAATAAAACAGCCTGGTCGTACTTCGTACACACGCACATCGGCCGTCGCTGTCAGGTGGTCGTGTGTTCATGGGTGCGCCCGCGGTGACATCACCACCTGCACACACACAAGTCTGCCCTCAGCAGCAGGCCTGGGTCTGGGTGCACACGCTCCCGCGTGGGTATGCTTGCATGCCTGTGGACGCATGACGTGGTTCCATGTGTCCCCGCAGCGCGAGGTTATTATTATAATACCAGAAACAGGAAGGCAGGTAGCATTTACCAACAGCTAACTACATACCAGGACTGCCTGCTTCCCCTGGATTATCTCCTTCAAACCTTATAACAACAGCATCTACACAGAGGGATTATTATCACCAGGTAGAGACACTGAGGCACAGAGAGGTTTGATAGCTTGCCCAAGGTCACCCAGAGCACAGGAAACTAACTGCTGAATGTGCACTGTGGGAAAGAGAGTTTTAAATGTCACTGCTTCCCAAACTGCTGCAAAGCCAGCAGCCTCCGAAGCACCACCTCTGGCCCTGATAACACCCAGGTTTCCTGGCCCCACCCAGGCCCGAGTCCCCAGCGTGGATCTGCACTGCAGCAGGCGTGAGCAATCACCCATCCAGCCTACGTGGAGCTGGCAGACAGCGTCTGGACAGGGTGTGGCAGGGTGGGGACAGGGCCTGTCCCTTCAAATCCTGTGCTGGGGCCGGAAGAGGGCTTGGGAAAGTCTGGGGCCCAAAGCTCCTTCATTCCAATGGCCTCTGCTAGTGGCAATGGCTTCCGGGTCACACATACACCCCAGGGCAGGGCTCCAAAAGTCAGTTATGTGGCTTTGTGGCCTGCCAGGCACGGATTTCCGCCTGCCCCACCCTCTCAGAATGAGCTGGGTGTGGGCTAGAGGATGACACTGTGGTAACCTGCTGGTTCACAGCACAGCCCGAAGCAGGGAGGGGTCAGCCCCCTCACCTGAACAACGAAACAGCGTTGCAGCCTGGCCTGGGCACCCCCGGCCTCCCACAGCCTCCGATCTCCAGGGGAGGGAGACGCACGCAGAACCACCGGACCAGCACGTGGCAGGAGGAGCTAACGTGGCCTCCAGGAGCCTAAGGAAGGAAGCACTTGGTTCACATGGGGAGCGGGTGTTCACAGAGGAAGCAGATTCTAAGATGACCATGTCAGGGGAACAGCTAAGCAAAGACATCCAGGCTGAAAAGGGCCAGAAAACAGCCAGTCACGCCATCTGGCTGCAGCTAAAGGTTAAGAGAAGGCACAGTTGTAAGAAGCAAAAAAAATAAATAACGAAGATGTACGCAGGCACAGAGAGGTCAAGTAACTTGCCCAAGATTGCCCAGCTGATAGAGTTAAAGTTTAAGGGTAGGCAGCCTGACTCCAAAGCCCACGAGTTGACCACTAAGATGGGGCTCACCGATGGGTAACCTTTTCTTCCGCACGTATGTTAGAATGCCGTCAAGGGCAACCTGGCTCAGCCTGGAGCAGTGGTCCTTAGCGGGGTGGGGAAAGTTTTGTATCCCTGCCCCAGAAATGCCGCAGTCTGGAGAGAGTTTTGACCGTCACTTCTAGGGGCAGGTGGCTGACATCTCATGGGCAGCACTGACTGGGTCCCACCCGGATATTCTGCTTCCCAATTCTGGCATTGGGTGCAACCTGGCATCAGAATTTTTTTAAAGCAAAGTGCGGAAAGGTTTTGGCACTGCTGCCTTGGGGGAGAGGGAGAGGCTCAAACTAGCTGGTGTGGCCCAGAGACAGCGGATGCTAATGCCAGAAAGAGAAGTCACGAAAGAGTCACCGCCACCAGAGACCACCCAGCCCCCCATGACAGGGAGTGGGGGCATCTGCACTAACGAGACCTTCCATCAGCGTCAGGCCGGCAGAGCGAGAGACGGCGTGGGGATGATGAATGAGTCAGAGCTTGCAGAGCTCAGAGCGGGGTCATTAGACAGCCTTTGTCACCCTCTGGGCGGCAGATAATGGGCCAGAACGGGGAGGAGGGCAGAAGAGGGCCCTCAGCTGCAAGCCAGGGAAAGAACTGGATTTGGAAGCGAGGAAAGGTTAATTGAGAGCGAATCCATTCTGGGGACAGAGCAGGAAATGGCCAGACAGCTTGGGGACGAGAGCACCAGGAAGGGGACCTGGGGAGATGACCAGGGAGTCCACAGGGCGGGGGGAGAGGAGCTGAGACCCAAGAGGCACACTGGTGACCTGTGGGCTGCAGATGGCCTGCAGGATGGGCTTCATATGGCTTTTTTTTTTTTAATTCTTTAGTTAGTTGTCAAGATTTTGCCTAAAACTCCCAATTCCCAGCTTCTCTGGAAGATCATTGCTCCCCGGGCCCCTCGCCCATGACCACAGCCCAGCAAGCCCTGAGCCCACCTGGTCCCAGCACAGCTTCACCCACGCCCCACGCCCCCCGAGGCACAGGGAGCAGCTAGCCCCCCTCTCCGGGGGGGGAGGGCTCTCTACACCCCTCCTGACACTGCTGCCCTCACTCCCTACTCCCAGCCCCTGAGGAGCCAGCAGGAGGGAGGGGAGAGGCCAGCACCCCCACCCTGCCTCCCAGACACCTCTGAGTGCTGCCTGGGCTCCCGTCTGCCAACACATTCAGGGGTCCACAGTGTGAACGGGAAGCACAAGGCAGGCACATGCGGGGAGTCAGGGCCTCTCCCCAAAGCCCCATGAGAGCAATTCTTCCCAGCCCTGGAAAATCAAGCTGCCGCTATGCCAAGCAGAGCCCTCGGGCCGCCCCTCCTGAGCCTTACCATCCGGGCGGGCCTGGCCTGTGAAGAAGCTGAGTGCATGGCCGGAGCCCTGGGGGGCTGGCAGGGAGCTGAACAGGTGAGGCGGTCCCCCCAGGAACAGTCCATCCCAGGCTGCCCCACCCACATTCTGCTCTCCTGCATCCCTGCCTTTGTCCCCAGTAGCAGTTAACCCTGCCCCATGGGATCAACAAGAGCCATTCAGCTCGCCAGCCACACAGAAAACACCCCCACACCCCAGGAATGGGCAGAGCCCACCTGCCCGCAGTCCCACACCCATCTCGGAAGAGCCCCGATGCCCAGAACCTGCAGCAGAGCTGACTCCTGGCCTGCCAGCCGCACACACCCACCAGGCCATCAAGACCCAGGGGCCGTCTGTCCACCACGAAGTCAGAACAAGGACTCACCAGGGCTTCCTGGGCATATCGGGGAGCACGCGAGTCCCTGGCCTTTGCCGTCCTCGCTGCCTGGCAAATGGCACCCCCAGTGCCTGGCAATGAAATCAGGCCACCACCCAAGTGCCAGCTGAGCGCCTGCCCGCCTTGCTTCTCCCTGTAGCCACTCACGCCCCACGACTCCAGATCCCCAGACAGTCATGTTCGTGGTTACCATAGGAACTCGCTAAAACCAAAAAAGGCACCACACAGTCCCCCACATGGGCCCTCCGAGCTCACGTCCACCCGCACAGGCGAGCATGCCTCATGCCTACGCACACCTACACACGCCAACACCGTCCGCAGGCCCAAGGCCCAGCCACACGGAAAGGGGCAGAGGCCAGAAGGGAGCAGAGACTATATAGCCTGAGCTTGGCTCCCTCCCTCGTCTCTACAGATGGGACCAGCATCCGCCCAAGGGCTCACCTGCAAACCTGTCTTCACCTTGAGCCTTCCCATGCCCTCACCTCCAAACCATCCACAGCTCCAGGCTGGAAGTCCACCCCCTGCATAGCTCCCCAACCAGTCCACTCTCCCCAAGCCCACTGCCCGCCCCCAGCCTCTGAACTCTCCAACGCGGTAGCAGAGGGCAGCCAGGGGGCCCTCAGTCTCAGATCCAGCTACATCACTCTCCAGCTTAAAACCCTCCATAGCGCCTGGCCACCCAGAGAAGCCAGCTCAGCCCTCCACAAACAGCCCTGCAATGCTAGACACCACCCACCCCATCCTGGGCACTCCCATCCCAGTCTCCTGCCTGATAATAACTGCACCCAGGTCGCTCCGGCCCCACTGCCCTCTCACGTCGCAGCCGCCTGGACTCCGGCCCCCTGGACTCTGGCCCCACTGCCCTCTCACGTCGCGGCCGCCTGGAGGGCCTCCCTCCTGTCCAAGCTATTCTCACTCAACCTTGGGGACAGCTCAGGCATCATCAGGTCTCCAAGAAGCCCTGCTCCATCCCCTCGGACATCTCTGTTAGCACCTGTCACATTCCATTGCGAGTGTCTGTACGTCTGTCTCCCTGTGGGCTGTGAGCTCTCATGGTCACAGACTATGTCTTTTTCATCTTTGCTTCCCCATCAACCCTGGGGCCTACCACTGGCCTAGGCATGGAGGTGCCGAGGAAAGTGACCTGAGCTGATTCCGCCTTCTAACCCCAGAACATCGAGCTCCCCCACCTTGACAACCCCAGCAAACTCTCAGCAGAAGCCCTAGGAGTGTAAGAGAGGAGCTGACGCAGGTGGAGCAGCCCCCAGAAGGTTGCAGGACATCTCTGTAGTGCCACAAGGATTCTTGTCACCCACAGTTAACAAAGACCTGGCAGAAGACGGGGAAGTGGACTGGTGATCATGGCCATCAACCAACACATGAGAATGCCATTAAACCGGAATCAAGGGCTCGGCTGTGGAGAGATGGGCTTTCTGGAGTGAAGGCTAGAAGCTAGACACCCTGGAGCAGACACCTGGGCCCTAGGCTCTCTCTCCCCAAGATGACAATGTGGGCTTGCTAACAGCACCCAGAGAACCAGGGGAAGCAGGAGTCTGTAACGGTAATCAGCTAGACTGTGAGCGTACGTCTCATTGAACGGGGATGGAAGCCCTGAGTTTAGCAAGAAATCGAGCTTTCTAGATGTGGTCAGCTCCCACCCCCCCATCCTGCATGGACAGTGGCTCCAGCAGCTGCCATCAGGACCCCAGGGGCCAAGGGAAGCTTCCTGAAACACTCTGTCTGCTCCTGCCTTGTGTGGTCAACTCACTTCTTATAGGATTTTGAATTCTTAGCTGGTGAAATCTGAAACCTAGAGTAGGGGTGGCTGTGTGGTGTCTTCTGGACAGCTGAAAGGCTGCCCCAGACAGGCCCTCTCCTCCCCTCTCCTGAGGAAGAAATATGAGGACAGAGTCACCTCCAGCCTCCATCACTAGCTTCCTCTCTATTCAGAGAGGCCGTTTCTAGTGACTAAGAGCTGGGACCTTCAATTAAAAAGTTGGATTCTTTTTCCTACAAGGCCAGAGGTTCTAGATGTCCCCATCATCGGGACTGTGCATGATACCAGCCCCCAGCAGTGGGGACAGGCTGACCTGAACCATCCCTGCGCTTACCCAGTCCCATGAAGGCCAGGCCCCGTGTCACAGTCCCCTCAGATGGCTGGAACATGACTTACCAGTCTGTGCAGTAGACAGACGGACAGACACACATATCTCACTCTTTAGCAAAGAAGCATGGTCTCTGAGAGGGAGGTTGGGGGTCGCAAGAGGAGCGGAGGAAAGCGTCTGAGGCCGCAGCTCAAGTCCTCACCCTCTGATGTTGCTTCGAGGACCTCCCTGAGCAAACCCCAGACCCCTGGTCCGGCCAACCTGGACTCCCCTCTGGGGGGATCTAGTTTGACTATGGCTCAGCTACCGCACACAGGAACCTTATCCCACACTTGCCCCAGAGCAGGCTGGGGAGAAGGAACCTGCCTGCTGACCCTACCTCTCTCCACCCCTCCACCTGCGTGCGATGGGCTCTCATGACTCACGATCCATTCAGCAAATATCCACCGAGAGCCTGCTATGGGCCAGGGCGTTAGAGTCTTGGGAGGCAGAGAGCGGAAGCGTGCAGCGCCCCTGCCCTCAGACACCCCCTCATTCATGCGCACATTCACGTAGTCAAGAGCAAGCATCTGCAATCAGCAAGGTCCCGAGAGAAACACAAAAGGACGAAAGCCATGAAGGTCAACTCTAGAAGAGAGCAGGTTAGACACTAGTCCAACCCTCCTCCCGTTTTACAGATGGGGAAACTGAGGCTCAGAGAGGTTAATGACTTTTCCATTTGTTAGCCTGGGGCTCTAACCTCTCCTCCCGGCTCTTTCTCCTGCATGTACAGCCCTTCTCTCCACTGTGGCTGCAACGGTGCATTCTGGGGCCCCAGCACACAGACCCTCTACACATCGGGAAAAGAGAGTGGGATAGTAGGATGGGGTGGGTGCTGACCCTGACTCAGCTCCAGCCTGGACTCGACCAGCCATGAAGTCCAGACCTGGATTCAAATCTCAGCTCCGTGGTTCCTTTGCTGATGGCCTCGGTCACGTTTCCTAACCTCTCTGAGCCTCCAGTTCCTCAGCTGCTTCCTGAACTGGTTGGGGAACCTCTGGGAAACAGCAATGAAAACTTAGCACATGGTCAGCGTGCGATAACTGTGGGGCCAGAACCCCCGTCCTCAGAGCTACATGGCTCAGGGACACGTTCACGTCCTGCATGGCTGTCTTCATGTCAAGGACGCCAGGTCCCTAGGGAAGGAGCCGAGGTGACTGGGAGCACAGGCTGCTCCGTGGCGCAGTCAGCAGGGTGTTAGGAGAGAGGAGGATGTCTCACCCAGCAGAGGCGGGAAGAAGGGGGCACTCGGCACGTGGGGCAGCCCTCCTGTGTGCGGTGGGGCTGTCAGTGAGCAGAACCACAACCCTATCAGGTACTGCCGATGGGGGAGGGGGCCAGGAGCGGGTCCTCTCCTTCCTTTTGGTCCCAAGAGTAGTGGAGGTGGCTAGATAAAACCTCCTCTGGTTTCTACCCAGCCCACAGTCCATCCTTCTTCCCTGAGAACTGACCCTCCCACACAGAGAGATGGCCACAGCCGTCGTCTGTGATCCATGAAAGCCCAGTTCTCTAGCTAAACTGAGTAGGCCAGGGATACACAACGGACCCAAGCTACGCCAATCAGAGTCTCTCTCTTTTTTTTAACAGCTTTATTGAGATGGAATTTATACACCGTTCAGTTCACCATTTTCAAGGGCATGATTCAATGGCTTTTCGTATATTCACAAGGTTGCACAACCAACACCACTATCCAGTTCTAGAGCATTCCATTCCCCCCAAAAAGAAGGCTGTGCCCTTTAACACCCACTCTCCTCATTGCCCCAACAACCTCCCAGTCCTAGGAAACCACTCATCTGTTTTCTGCCTCTATGCATTTGCTTATTCTGGACATTTCATACACACGGAATCATATATTAATAACAGGAATTTTTCTCTGGAATTTTTTTTAAGATTTATTTTATTGTTTTGAGAGAAGGTGAGAGAGAGAAAAGGGCCCAGAACAGTCTCCATAGTTGTACATCATTCGTTTCGACACGGTTTCATTCCACCCAGGTGGGTGTGGGGCCACGAGGGGCAGGAACTGAACTGGGGGCCTCCTGCCTGGGAGACGCACCCCTGTTTAGCATATGGGTTTACATGGGCTGGGGCCAGGATTCGATCCCTGGACCTCGGGGTTGCAAGGCAAGCACTCAATCTGTTGAGCTATCCTGGTAACCCCTTTTCTCTGGACTTTTGATGGGGACGGGTTTCCAATTCTTGGTCCACCTCCTCCCCTTGGGCTTCCTGCAGCACGCTGAGATTTTTTCCATAAATTCTATCTTTTGTTTCACCAGATTACACTGGGTTTTGTTTATTGAAATCAAAAGAATCCTAGCCAAGTACAAGCAGGAACATGGTCCTACACACTGTCCCAAGCAATCACCTCAACACCACCTCCCCAGGGCCTAAGCCCTCAGACAGTCTCCCAAGGACCGAAAGGTCCTCCCTGGGGTCCCATCTCCACAGTGGCCTAGGCCCCCAGCCCTTCACTCCGCCTTGTAACTAGCTCCTTTCCAGGTTACATATACTATAGCACCTTTGCCAGTTAAAACAAACAGGCGTTCAATAAATGCTTGTGAAATTGAACAAGATGTCCCAGAGCGGCACCAAAGGAAAGGCTCCCCCCACTTTACACCCTTTCTCTCTCCTGCATGCCCAGCATCACGTTTAATGCTCAGACAAGAAGCGCTAGGAAGGCCATTCCTATGCCCGTTGGACAAAGGGCATGGAAACTGAAGTCCAGAAAAGGTGTGTCCTGCCCGAGACTGACTGTCCTGACGAACACCTGGCCGGCCAGAAAGGGCACAGGTGGGCCCATTGTTCCGCCCCATCTCTCAGAGCCGCCTGAGAAGCCACCTTCTCTCAGTCTTCCAGGACTACCCCTGGCATCAGCTCTACAGGAAGACCACAAGCTTCCAGAGGGCAGGGACAGTCTGCCATCCGTCCCAGTCCTGATAACTGCCTGTCCTCACCTCTGAGCCAAACAAACCAGAGTAGAAAGCTTACTTTGACCACCTTATATGCCAACTCTCAAAGCTGGCTGTGCTCTGCCCAGGGACGGGCCACTGAATGGCACAAAGGGAGGCAGGCTGGAAAGCCTTTCACCTGAGACGAGGGAGTCACAGGCGGAAGAGCTGCCTGCAAAGGGGGCTTGCCTGGGGATGCCGGGATAGCTCAGCAGTTGAACTCTAGCCTCGAAATCATGAGGTCCGGGGGTCGAATCCCAGCCCTAGCCCGTGCAAACCCATATGCTGAACTGCACCCCAGCTGGTAACTACCAGGATGGCAGCAAAGATTCTCGCTTCCCATGCAAGAGGCCCCAGCCAGGTTCCCACCCTGCGCGGCCCCACACCCACCTGTGTGGAATGAAACCCTGTCACAGCTAGTGATATGCAACTATGGAGACTGCTTTGGGCCCTCCCCCCTTTTCTTTCTCTCTCTCTGTGTCTCTCTGTCTCTCTGTCTCTCTCTCCCCCTCCCTCCTTCTCTCAAGCAATAAAAATAAATAATAAAAAAAGGGGGTCAGGACTTTTTCATATACTGTTGAAAGCTAACTCGCATGCGGCAGGATAGTATTTGGGGCTAGTGGCCAGTGCTCTTCCCTTCCTAGTACTTCCCTCCTGTTCCGTTCACTGCATTGGGGCAAGCAGCTGGTCAGTACACTTACTGCCCCAGGGAGGGATGCAGATGGAAGCTGACTTCTGTTGAGTCAAGGGGAAAGCGATCAGGACGCAGACAAGATGATGGTCTGCTCAGAAATGGGGATGGTTAATGAACGCAGGTGGTGAGGGAAGAGCCGTCAGAGGTTACAGGAGAGAGGTGTGTTGCTCAGGTCTTCCCAGACAGACAAGCAGACGTGTGGTAAACGGAGCAGATAATTCCCAGCACCTGAATCTGGCACTGAATGCCTGAGAGCCCCGGGGCCAGGCTGACCCACAGGACATGTGGTAACGGCTGACTCAATGACCAACTGATCTCACACACACACACACACACACACACACACACACACACACACACACACTGGGGTGTCTTATGAGGTCCTAGAATTATGTGGTAGGTGAGAATGTCAGAAAGCCTGACAGGACCAGGGCTTCACATAAGAATTAAGGTGATAGAAAATACAATTATCTTTTCTATGTCCCTAAATCACAGCCTGAAAGTCACACCACCAGCCACATTCCCCAGACGAAGGTGGAGAATGAACAAATGCAACAGCCCCACCCCCGTTTCCCACAGCGTGAGGAGAAAGGAGGGCCCCCGAAGGCGCTCCAGCCTGCTGGTGTCTCTGACCTCTACGTAACAGGAAGTGGCTACTTACTTGACCTTCAGGCCTGCCAGCATGGTCTTGTCGATCCTGCCAAGAGAAAAGCAAGGGCTTCGGTCAGTGCCGGGGCTGAAGGCTCCCCCAGCACCTGCAGGGGCGAGGTCCTGGGTCAGTCCAGGTACCCGCCACCAGGGCACTGCAGGAGACAGCTGCTATGGGGAATGCCTCCAGCCCAGGGAGGGCGGGCCGGAGCCACAGACTGAACAGTGTGAGGCAAGTACAACTTTCCTCCCCGTGGTGGAAATGAGGAGGCTGGGGCTCAGAAGGGTCACACCTCTGACCCAGTCTGAGTCCAGGTATCCCAGTCCAGACCCAGGGATCTTAAGCACTTTGTACGTAGCCTCTCCTTTCATTCCCCTGCTCCCACAAGAAGACTCTGAAACCTAGGTTCTTCTGTCACTGAGAGCTGGACATTCAACACATCAATACTTCCTGAGATTCTGCTTTGGCAAGGCGCCAGCACCCTCAACACCCCCAGGACCAGGGGCCTTCCTGCTCCAGGAGCTGCCAGTCCAGCCAACGAGGTAGACCCCACCCCTGGGACAGAAGCAGGGTGCCCAGGGCAGGTGGGACTGTCAGGCACAGGGGCTCAGAGCTGGGAAGGTCCTGTCTGTGGCAGACTGTCCCAGCAGCCAGCTTCCCCACCCCAGCCTGCGTCCCCCGCTCTCTGGAAGACCAGGCAGCGCTGCTAAATCTATTTTTACCCTCTGCATATGTCAACGCTTATGGCTGGTGAAAGAGGCCCCTTCCTCTCTCCAGCAACAGAAAGATGGGCAAGATTCCCACTGTCTGTGTCTCTTCTTGTTTAGGAGGAGACCAGTGTCACCACCCATGTTGCTGTCACCACTGGTGTCAACCTCACCATCAATGCCACCACCACCACCAGTGTCACTACTACCACCATTGTGACCATCACCACGAATGTCATCATCATCATCAGTGTCATCACCACCAGTATCACCACTGCTGTCAATGTCACCGTCACCATCAATGTCACCATCATTAATGTCACTATCAGTGTCACTACTACCATCAATGTCACCATCACCATCAGCGTCACCATCATTAATGTCACCATCAATGTCACTATCATTAATGTCACCATCAGTGTCACTACTACCATCAATGTCACCGTCACCATCAATGTCACATCATTAATGTCACCATCACCATCAATGTCACATCACCATCAATGTCACATCAATAATGCCACCATCACCAGTACCACCATCACCACCAGTGGTGTCACCGAAGTCACCTCTAGGAAGCCTGAAACCCTGGGAAGTTGTTCCAGCTACTCCTGTCCAGCCGGCTCGGCTCTGCCACAAGCTTCCTCCCCACACACAGGACTGCGGGCTGGCGGGGGCGGGGCAGGGAGTCCGGGGCCACTCCAGCAATCACGAGTCAGCGCCCCGCCCTGGAGCTGGGCAGTGGGGTCCCTTCACTCTGAGTAAACTCCCAGCATGGTCAGATGTCCAGTTCCCAGCAGTAAACAAGCCACACTGTGAGGGTCCTGGCCCAGCCCCACACGCCTCCCGGGCCCCATCCCGGGGGCTGCCACAACTGGTCTCTAAGGGTCTCACTGGGCCCCCAAATCCCTCTGGGATGCAGACCCCCTCCTGTCCCATTCAGCCCACCAGATGGGGGTAGGTTGGACCCAGGAGTCAGATCCCCACTTTCTGCTGTAATATTTGGAACCCAGAGCAACCCAATTGCAACCCCGAACAATAAGCCCTTATGTTTTCTCAAGGAATCTCTTAATTCTTTCAGCATCTCCGTGTTGTGGGTAAGGCAGAAATCCCCTACTTCTACATGGGGAAACTGAGACCCAGAGAGGAGAAGTGTCCCCTCTGAGTTCCTCAATGCGAGGTGGAGTCAGAACAGGAACCCAGGCTCCAGGGGTGCCACCTGCTGGCACTCTGCGTCACGACAGCCCACCCAGGCGCCCACATCCACACTTCCCAGCAGTGGGTCCAACGTGGAGTTCCCACGCTGGGGTGTGGCCCTGGGAGGGTGGGGCCACGACCTTGGCAGGGCTGAGAAAACAGGGCAGCAGCTGTGACACTGAACTTGTCCCTTTCAGGAAGCCAAAGTCCCCAAGTCCTCCCTGGCGCCTTCTCCTCCTCACCCACCACATCCATTCACTCTCATCACCCTGTTCACCCCTGGCATCCAATGGGACTTTTAAAATACCAACCCCGAGATCCTGCTCACCGTCTGGACTCCTGGAATCTGTAATGTAGTCCCCAACAAGCTGTGATACACTCTCCCCGCTCCCAGCCATCCCCACATGATGCACACCCTAAATGTCCAGCCCCACCAGGAAGCCCTGCCACCCGCCCATGCTCAGCCAGCCTCCAACCAAATGCCTGTCGTGGGCAAGACACCTCCCTTAGTCATTCCATAAGCACCTGCCAAGCATGTAGGATGTGCCAGGCACATTCACGCCCCCCGCAGAAGGGTGGGCCTCGGAGGACACCATTTAACTGCCTGGGCTCTGCCTACAGAATCCCAGCCCAGCTTCACATACCATCCCTGACCAGAAAGCAGAAAGGTGATTCGAACCCAGCACCCCTTGGCCTGGGTGCCAGGGAGGGCCCGTGAGCAGGCACCAGGCCATCCTGTACCACCCCTCCCATCTTCTCACTCTCACTGTCCCCACCTGCCAAACAGGAAGCAGCCACAAGCCCTACCTACCAGGGGATGGACAGCAAAGTGATTTGGGAGAGGAATCAAGGGAAAGCGGAAAGCTGCACACATATGGGAGCCTGAAATTAGCCAGAGGAACAAAGCGCACCTCTTCCCAGCCCCTGGGCCTCCCTCCCGTCTCCCTTGCTTCTTGTGCCCCCCCGTTAGCCCATCAGCTTCCACATCAGGACGCCTCGGGCCACCCTCCCTGCAGCAGAGAGAACCTGTTCTTTGACAACCCCAGGCCCAGAAGCTGAAAGGAAACCGATCATTGAAACCACTAGACCCCGTTCCCCAGCTGAGGAGAAGCTGCCAGCAGCTGGTAACCAGACAAGCCTTTGACCTCAGTATGTTCTGGCCCCCTGGGGAGAAAAAAGCCCTTGTCCCTTGTCCCTTGTCCAAGACAGAAGCTTAGTGACCCAAGGTAGCCCAGAGGACCAGGCAAGAGGCTAGAGCACAGCTGTTCAGGCTGGGACAGGGCTAGGATTGGCTGCCCAGGGTGGGGGAGGGAGGGGCAGGACCTCTGGAGACGGCCTGCCCCCTCCTCTCATAGCTCACCCCTGCAGAGAGAAGGCAGCCCACAGGTGGAGCCAGCCAGACTCCTCCTGCCACCAAGTCACAAAGAGCACACAGACAGAAGCGGAACACACATGCACACACAAGAACACACACAGGTACAGAACAGCAGGTGGGCACCTACTCAGAAACAAGGAGTGTGCACGTGTTCACACACAGGGGCACAGCCACCCAGCCAGGCACACACACCTCACATGCGGCCACACAGACATGCACGCTACTCACACAGTTTCAGACATGCACAATCATCAGAGGAGCCTACCCATATGTGGGGATACATGACAGAGACACACACACGTTCAGCCACAGTCGCACTGGCTCCAGCTCTGACCTTCTGAATTCTCTAGAAGATTGTACCTGAGGAACAGTGGGGAAAAGCTTACAGTCTGACGCCCCCACCAGGACCCTCCACCTCCGTTGGCCGGGCCTCTGAAAGTGCCCCCTGCCGGCCCAGGGCCCCCCACCCCACCCCAGGCACCCACAACACTCAGCAAGACGGCACGGCTAGGTCACTCCCATCCCTTCAACCGCCCCCAACCTGTCACCCACCATCCGTAGCCCCCAAAGGACACGCTGCGCTTCCTGCTAAACATGGTTGAGGCTGCGGGGCCCAGCGATGTCCCGGGGCTGTTGGCAAAGGGGCCAGCGTGGTGCAGCAGGGTCAGCGGGACACTGCCCAGCCAGGCATCTCCCTCAGGGCTGGCCCCCCAAACTTGCGCTTCCTGTGGGTGAGGCTGCAGGGCCAGGAGGTGTGTCCTGCGCTCAGGGAGGCACCAAACCAGCAGGGGAGGTCACAGAGGGCAGCTTCCCCACGCCTAGAGGAACCCGCAGCTCCGGAAGGGGCTCAGCTGGCAGATTGCACCCCAGCCCCGGTTGACAGCTCAGCCCCACACAGCCCTGGCTTCCCCAAGGGGCCCCTGGGAGCCCCACACTCAGCCTGGCACGGAGAGAAAGACCTGGGGAGCAAACTACAGACTGGAGCCCCTCACCCCGCTTCCTGGGGCTGCCCAAGGCAGGACTTTTGCCTTCTTCCTCCACCATGGCTCTGCACACACCAGGAAAACCAGCCCCATCTGCACGTGTGTGGCACAGGGGCACATGCACACGTGTGCACACATATGCACAGGATCCCCAGGTACACACATGCCCCCCATATGTGTCACTAGACACCTGCACACACATGCACACAGGTCCTGCACACTCACGTGCAGGCTCAATATACACATTAACAGAGACACCTGCACATACGTCTCATACACATACAACTCCCCATACAGACCCCGGCTCACACATGGATGCAGACACACATGCTCATATACACACATCAAGATACATGTGCACAGCCAGGCACACACTCGGGTTGCACACACACCTACAAGGGACATTCCCAGGGACACGTAGACAGGCTCGGACACAGCCCTGCACTTCTGAGGCCCCCTCGCGTGTCTGGACAGAGCTCACGCTGTGAGCAGTGTCACGCTGAGTGCGGCGGAGGTAGGAGCGAGTGTTTGACTCCCCAGCTGGAACTTTCAGTGGTCAGACCATGCTGACCATGCCGGTACACAGTGGGTGCTCACTAATGACAGCGCTTAGAGGGGTGTGGCACACACACAGCAACAGACTAGGGAAAGGGGACACAGAGGGGCACCAGGCCTCTGCCCCGCCCCCACGCGGTGGAGAAAGGGAAATGAAGCCGCCATTGGCTTCTCTCACTGGCCCACCCTCCCCACAGTTTGCTATTTGGGGGCTAGCTGCCACTCCGGGAATCGGACTCCTGCTGTGGTGCCAGGGGTTCCCCCAGGTTGTGGACAAAGGACACAGGCGCTTCTGAGTCCACAGCAGGGAACTAACTCCACTGGGGCCTCGGATGGCAGCCTGGATGGGCCACGGGAGCAGTTTCAGGGTCCCGGCCCAGTTCAGGGCAGCGGGTGGCAAGTCCGGGGCCCTGTCCTCCCCCGCAGCGGGCCTCTCAGCAGCAGCCTGCTGCTCCTGGGTGCAGGCCACACCCTGCAGCCCCACCCTCCCCAGGAAGGGCAGGATCTTGTGGTTCAGCCTCTGCGCTTGCATCAGAACTCTGGCTGCGTGCTGGCCGCTCAGGCCACACCCAGACCGCTCACCCCCTCTGCCTCCTACGCTCAGCAGGTCCTGTGGACGCCTGGCACCCCGCCTGCCCTCCATCCCTTTGGCCTCTCTCTGAGCAACACAGCTCTGCGCTCCCTCTGCCCCACGGGAGGGAGCCAGGCCTGGACGACCAGGGCATCCACCCTGGTGGCCGCAGTGACTAGCTCAGGAGTGGGCAGGAGGCCTAAGCAGCCCCCACAGGACCCACTCCCAGAACGCTTTTTCCTCTTTTCCCTGAGGTGTCTAAAGCACAGGACGTCGAGCCCAGGCAGACGTAGCCAACAGAGGTAGGCAAGGGAAAGGCCTGACAGACGGGGACCATGAGAAGGACCAGGTTTTAGGGGCATCATCAGAGCTCCTGGATCCAGGGTGCTGGAAGCCAGTCGACCCCCGGGACCTAACACCCTGGAACGCATCCCTCTGTTCCTAAAGCCCACACGAGCTAGAGTTCTCGGGTCCTCCACTGAGAAGATCCTGACTCAGATAAAGACCTTGATGAGCAAAAGAGCAAAGGTGAACACAAACAGCCCACCCCCGCTCAGCCGGTTCCCCCGCTGAGGCAGACGCCGAATACAGACCCAACGCCGAATACAGACCGGGCGCCGTGCGACCTGTACAGAACACCAGGGTGAGCCCCACACGGCTCCCAGCGTCCACCCGGGGTCCCGTGGGCCCCTAAGAGCAAAATTCCTTCTGCGAATCACTTTCCTTTCCGTCAGTTAGCGGGACTTCCTGATGGGAGTGCATTCTGATGTGCTTTCACATGGGAGAGAAGGAATAGTGACAGTCACAGTGAGCGTGGGCATCTGTGACCACGTATCTCATCTCAACACACACGTGACCGTGCGTGCGTACTGCCCATCGCACGGGTTCTAGAGAAAGACTGAGAGGTGCTCTTGTGTAAGCCCTCACGGTCCACAGAGACACGGGGTAGACACCCAGGTAGGAGGCCCCCCGAGCCGGGTCACAGCCCCAGGAAAGATGCAGGCCCAGGCCCACATCTAAAGGTTAGCAGGGCAGCCCAGGGGCACGGCCTCAGCTGCTGCCCCCGCAAGGCGGGGCTTTCCCAGCTGGGGTGCTGGTCCCTTACACAGTAGCCACAGAAGACACAGAGTCAAGGGATCCCGGCACCTGGCCGAGCAGCGGCAGTGGCCTGGCTGTGTCAGCAAAGAAGGGCACAGAACTCACAGCATCGTGCACTTCCTCACAGTCTCTGGGATTCGGGACCTTGCAGAGGCCAGCAGGACCTGGGTCCTCCTCACCCCTCCGAGTGACAGCCTGGAGAGCGAAGGGCAGGCCCAGGTGGGTTTTCATTTCACTCTGTGAGTTCTGGAGGTAGATGAGGGCCATTCTGGAGCCTCCCCCTCGCCTCTCCTCAGTGCTTAGTCTCCCAAGTTCTGGAGCTGTGTGACCTCCAGCAAGTTCCCTAACCTCTCCAGCCTCGGTTTCCTCCTCCGGAACATGGGGTGACCGCCACCAGCCTCAGAAGATTAGAAATGAATGCAAACGCTTGGCCCAGGGCCTCCACACCCGAATGGGCACTGTGATTATCGATCATGCTCCTGCCATCTCCCTCGTCGTACTCAGCTCCCCGCCATCTCTGCTCTAACCCCTCTTCTGTGTGGGGTGGGCAGCAAGGGGTCCATGGGCTCTCGGCGGGGGGGGGGGGGTTGTGAGTCAAGAGAAGTACTCTGGGAGCCAGGCTCAGCCCTCCCTGCCCCACCAGGCACAGCTCCGCTTCCTCCTAGACCTCGCTGACTCAGCACACCGGGAGGTCAGCGTGGGGATGAGGACAAGCTATGGGGACAGAGGAGCTGGGGCCAGTGCCTGTGTCTGTGAGTTTACTATGGGCCAGCATGGACCTATCAGCTTAGCTCACTTCAATCTCACAACGGCCTCTGAGATGGTACCACTGTTATCCACAGATCACACATGAGGTTCAGAGAGGTTAAGGAACTTGACGATATTCACCCAGCATGACGAGAGAACAGCTAGGTCTGACTGCTGAGCCCAAGTTCTCAGCCACCGTTCTGTACGATGATCTGCCTCTGCAGGTGCCAGTCACCGGGTCAAACCTGCCGCTGATTCTGAAGCCGTTTACAGATGGAATACTAAGGCCCTGGAAGTGAAGCTCTACACCTGGCAGAGAACAATGAAGTAGAGCACAGCAAGTCCTCCCTACACCTGGCCAGACAGGCTTCTTCTCTTCTGAGGTTGCTCCTCACCTCTCCCACAGACAGAGCCCACTTTGAGTCACCAAGTCACCAGGCCCTGGCTGCCGGGCTGGGGGCCAGTGGGTGTTCCTGGTATCAGCTGAACGCCAGGTCTCAGCCACACTCCCACCTCCAGGGCAGAGCTCCGGGGAGCCCACCAGCTCTCTGGGCTGTGGAGGAGAGTGGAGCCGAGGAAGCTGGCTGGGATCAGGGGAGAAGGGGAAGCCCAGGCCCCCAGCAGCAGCCCCTCCACCATGTCTGCAGGCCCCGGGGGCAGGAGGGAAGAGGGAGATAGTGTGGTTTCCTCTGCTTGGGCAGCTCTGTCCTTGCGGCCACCCGTGGGAACTGAAAGATGAGGCCAGCTCCTCTCTCAGGCGTGGAGATGGGGCAGTTACCAGAAGCTCAGGAAGCAGATGCCCCAAGAGAGACAGGCACAGGATCACTTGGCCTAGACCCTCCCCAACTTCAGACAGTGTGAGCTGGCACCCATCCTGACCCAGTGGGCCACCTTGGGCAGGTCATGTGCCCTTTGGAGGCTTCAGCTGATCTTTCCTCACGGGAGAGGCTAGAGCAGCCTCTGTTTCCTCTATGAGCCAGGAGGGAACAGAGGACAATGGCAGAGAAGGACACGCTCATCACCAGAAACATGGGGCACAGTGGTAGGCAGAGCCAGCAAACCCGTACCAGGTAGGAAATCCCACCTCAGGAGAGAGATCAAATGGCATCGAACCCCTGCATCCTGACTTACAGGACACTGATCACTTCCCCACGCTCATTCTCTCAGGGGCCAAGTTCTCCCATTGCGCAAGTTCTAAAATGCAAGACGATGACCGAAACAGAGAAAAATTGCAAGATGAGTGCTTGTGAAAACTGCACTCCAAGCGCAGGACCCCCCACATATGATTGCACAATTTATTCTGATCTGTTCAGCAACGCCAGCCTGCAGGAGAACTACTGGCAACCCGTGGCTGTGGACTAAAGAAGCTCTAAATGTGTCATAAGTTTTTTTAAATGTTAAATAATAATAAGGGATCACTTTTGCCCATCAGATAGTAAAGCTTAAAATAAACACTTAGGAGATGCTGGGATAGCTCAGTGGTTGAACGCTTACCTCGCAAGCGTGAGGTCCGGGGTTCAATTCGCATCCCCAGCCCCAACTGGTGCAAACCCATATGCTAAACTGCAGCACAAATGGTAACTACCAGATGGCTCGGCAGCAAAGGATCCTGCCTCCCATGTGGGAGGCCCCCGGTTCAGTTCCCATCCTGCACAGCCCCACATCTACCTGTGTGCAATGAACCCATGTCACAACTAATGGTGTACAACTATGGAGACTGCTCTGGACATTCCCCCGTCTCTCTATGTCTCTTGCTGTCAAAACAATAAAATAAATCTTAAAAAAAAATGCCTTTCTAAATTATTTGGAGCTCAAATTGACCAACCCCAGTACTGGGACCACCTGTTCTGCTCCAAAGGGAAGTCTATCTTGCCCAGAAAGGGAGGATCATCGTCTTTCTCTCATTGCCTGATTCCCAGTGGTTCTATCATTACACTGCTTTTAAGCCAAGAATTTGCACTTCAATCTTAAGAAAACTCAAAGGAGAGCAATAAAAAAAACAGAATTTATTGATTAAAAATTGTGTATTTCTTACATGTTTAAATTTCAGCCACCTTCAAAGCACTCTCCGTTTGGTGCAATACACCTATCGAGACACTGTTTCCATTGCTCAATACAGTTTTCAAATTTGTCGATTTTGAGCCTGTTAGTGTTTTTTGTTTCACCTCTTCCACATTGGCCAAATGTTCCCATTGAGGACTATTTTCATCTTGGGAAACAAAAGTCACTCGGGGCGGGATCAGGTGAAGGGGGAGGGTGGAGCACAGGGGTTATGCCATTTATGGTCAAAAACTGCTGAACACTCAGTGGAGTGTGGGTAGGTGAGTCGTCAGGCTGCATGTTGTGCACGTACATCACCCATCATGAAATGGGCAAACACAATGAAAGAGTCTCCCAAGAACATTCACTGAAGTCAAATGCAGCCTCTCACAACACCACCAGCTGGTGCACTGCTGCAGATGGGCCCCTAGAACCCTCACCCAGTGGGGGAGCCTGTACTACAAAGGGCCTACCCTCCAGAAGATAATTCTGGGTTTCTTTGGATCCCCCCTCATATACAACATTGCTGAAGGAAATTTGACAATACAAAGCAGAATCCTTACATGCATGCCTCTAGAGTGCAGATCACAGCCTATTTGGGGATCTGGTGTTGTTTTTACGTGGGTGTGTCAAGTTTGTAGAAATTCATCAACCTGTACTCTTACAATCTGTGCACTGCTCTGTATGGATACTATGCTTCAATGATAAGCATTATTTTTAAATATGCATGCCTTTTGACTTAGCAATTCCATTCCCAAATCAACGCCATCCCATGGGGAAAAATTCAGAGATGTATGTCAAGTTGTACTTTTGAGGGTCTCCAGCATATTGTTGTCATAACTATGAAACCCTGGAAATGGCCCAAATATCCAACAGTAGGGGGTAGGTTAAAGACAGACAGTATCTCTTAACAACAGAGTGGCTCTCAGCCTGTACAAAGTAGGTATGGAAGTAAAGGGTGTCCCAAAATTCACGCAAGATTTGAATTTTGCATCATTTGTGCGGTAAAGTGTTGCCAACAACAACAAAAAAAGACAGTATGACAGCTGACAGTTCAGGGTTATTTAAAATGGAGTGCTACATGAAAGAACAATGCGTTTTCATTGTTGAGCAATGAAAATTTACAAGTTTTAATTATAAACCTGTGTTTTCTATCAAAATTACTTCTTGCGTGAATTTTGGGACACCCTTTATATAATGACATGGGAAATGAGTTACATAAAATCTCTGAAGGGAATGAAGCAGGCTAACTAATATGCTCAGGGCCATATTGTTCAGTGGGTGAGAATAAGGATCAGAATTTTTTCTCTCCTTTGTGCTTTTCTGAATTTTATAAGTTTTCTGAAATAAGTAAATCTTACTTCTATAATTAAAAAAACACACACAAACACTACTTAAAATTATGACAAATATGAAATGCTGGGATAGCTCAGCAGGTTGAGCGCTTGCCTTGCAACCATAGGTCTGGGGATCAAATCCCGGCCCCGGCCCATGGAGACCCATATGCTAAAGTACGGCTGGTAACCACGGGGATGGGGCAGCCCACACCCACCTGTGTGGAATGAAACTATGTCACAATTAATGATATACAACCATGGACACTGCTCTGGACCCTCCCCCTTCTGTCTGTCTCTCTCTTTCTCTCAAAACAATGAAACATATTTTTTTAACAATTTTAAATAATAGTAATGACAAGTAAAAGGAAGCAAAAGGAGACAGGAAAGGGCATGAGCCCATGTTATAAAATAGTCCTGAAATGCACTGGGGCTGGAATAGCATGGGGTCAAACCCCAGGCCTGATGCTTGCCAGCAGTGTGACCTTGGGCAAGTTCCTTAACTTCTCTGTGCCTCAGACCAGATTCCCCATCTATAAAATGGGGATACCAACAGTACCTACCCCCAGGACTGTTGAGTGGGTAAATGAGTTAGTGCATGCTAAGCCTCCAGAGCAAAGCCTGGCACAGACCTATCGCCATGTTAGCTAGTGTGACTGACTAAGATTCTGATTTCAGGGGATGCCGGGATGGCTCAGTGGGTTGAGCTCTTGTCTGGCAGCCCCGGGGTCCAAGGATCAAATCCGGGCCCATTCGGACCCATATGCTGAGCTGGGTGCACCCCCAGTTCAGTTCTTGCCAGGGCGTGCTTCCCATGTAGGAGGCCCTCAGCTCACAGAGGCATGCCTCCCATGCAAGAGGCCCCCAGCCTGGCTCCTGCCCTGAGCAGCCACAGCTCACCTGTGGAACAAAACTATATTGAAAACTAATGTACAACTGTGGAGACTGCTCTAGACGCTCCCCTTCTCTCTGTTGAAAACAATAAAAAATAAATCTTAAAAAAAAAAAAGATTCTGATTTCATCATTCGGGGTTGGAGCCATGAAATCTACATCTTTAACAAACTCCCCGGATGATTCTAATGCAATGAGAAATGCTGGAAAGAAATCCACTCCAATACTCCCATTATCTTTGGTGGCTCCAGGGTCATCTGTAGGACGGCTTGAGCACTGGAAGCTGTCTACAGGACATTCTCACTAAGAGATCACAAAGCCAGCTCTCTGCTCTCCTTCCATCCAGCTGGGTCACTCCCAACCCTTCGCCACCATTGCTGGGCCTCACCTGGATGCTTTCCTCACCAGGATAGTCCCGAGAAGGCATCAGCGTCCTCCACAGGCAAGCGTGGGCAGTGCAAGGAGGAAACGCGGGGCCATCCTCTGGCTTGTTCTAGGATGGCAGCCATATTGCCCTCCCGCAAAGGGGATTGAGGGCTGGGAAAATTCTGTGTTGGAGGAAATAACCACTGGGTGTCAGAACCCCTGGGTTCCAGCTCTGGTTCTGACATTAAAGTATCTGTGGGAAGCCACTTAAACGCCCTCTGCCTCAGTTTTTCATCTGTAAAGAAGAGCTGCGATCATTTCTTGAGAATCTCCCATGAACCAGATGTACCATACTTTTTATTTCATTTATTCCTTACCACTACCATGTCCCTTTTCATGGTGAGGAAATGGAGCCTTAGAGAGGTTAAGGGACTCTCCCAAAGCCGCAGGACTGGTAGGTGGTGGCGGCATAATTCAAACCCAGAATCCCTGCTTTGGAGCGTACTGTCGTTCCCTGGGGAAGGCTCAGCCCAGAGCAGGCCCCAAATGAGGGCAGCGCTAGATGTGAGATGCTGCCAGGCTGGGCTGGGCAAACCTTACGATTCTTCCTGGGCCCCTGCCAATCCCAACCGGGACCAGCATGAGCAACCCTGAGATGCCTCCCCCCACAGCCTGGCAATCTGGGCTGGGGAGTCATACTTGTGGCAGATGGGCAGTGACTCAGGTGGAGGCAGGCGGGTGACAGGAGAGGCAGGGAGCTTCCTCAGACACTTAAAAAAACGGCCTGCAGCTCCGACACAGCATGTTCATGATTCATTTATCCTGATTTCCCTGGATAAAGATGGGGGTCCTTGTGGGGTCTGGCCCAGCCCCAGGCCCAAAGGAGTCCTGCTGGAGCCCCAGCCTCATGGCATTTCCATTCACACTTGTCCTTTACCCCTTTGAAGGGATGACTCAGAATGATATAATAAACGGAGACAGAAAAGGCCTTTTCAGGGGAAGCCGGGATGGCTCAGTGAGTTAAGTGTTCGCGTTGCAGCCCTGGGGACCCAGGATCGAATCCTGATCCCAGCCCACATGGACCCATATGCTGAACTGGGGTGTGCTTCCCATGTGGGAGGCCCCAAGTTCAGCCCCCCAGCTCGGCCCTCGGGTCCTGCCCTGTGTGGCCCCGCCCACCTATGTGGACCAAAACCATGTTGAAAACTGATAGCGTACAACTATGGAGACTGCTCTGGGCCCTCCCCTTTCTGTCTCTGTCACAAACAATAAAATAAATCTTAAAGAAAAGGCCTTTTCCACTCAAGGTCCCCTCTTCTGTCCCCATTACTGGCCCCAACCTCAGAGGGCTCTGCCCAGGAAGGTACCCTCTATATTACATGAGGGTGGGTGAGGATTTGGGCTGGATCCTTTTGTTTGGTGAAAATCTGGACCAATGACTCACCTGAGGCCAGGGGGACCCATGGGCAGGAGTGTGGTCACTACTAAAGGAATAACCCATATTGGTGGCATTCCCATTTTACAGATGGGGAAATTGGGGCACAGAGAGACTGAGTCGTTTGCTCAAAATCACACTCCTAGGAAGTGGCTGTGGAAGACTGCGTTTTCCAAAGACGGACCACCCCATCCCACAACATCCCCCATCCCCCATGCTTTTCTCACCATGTGACACCCCTCCATTAAGAGGTGGGG
Source organism: Craseonycteris thonglongyai (assembly GCA_004027555.1). Classification (NCBI taxonomy): domain Eukaryota; kingdom Metazoa; phylum Chordata; class Mammalia; order Chiroptera; family Craseonycteridae; genus Craseonycteris; species Craseonycteris thonglongyai. The sequence continues at coordinate 37,729 of PVKE010002133.1, forward strand.
TATATGTCCCCTCCCCTCGGATCCGTGTGGAAGTGACGCACCATTTCTAAGGCTACGTACGAGGTGAACAGCTCCTGCCTGGCTTTGTCTTGGGGTTCTTGCTCCTTAACCAGCCACCAGGCTGTGAGGGAGCCCAAAGAAGGCACAGGGAGAGGTTCATGTGGGGGGAACTGAGACCACAAGCCAACAGCGGGCATCAAATGCCAGACACTCAAACGACTAAGTCTCTAGAGGTTTCCGGCCCCTAAGCTCAGAGTCAGCCTGGATGACAATGGCAGCACAGACAGGTCTCCCCACCCAGCCCTGCTCGAATTGCTGGTTCCTGAGCAAAATACATGTCATCATCTCTTAGGCCCGAAGCTTCTGGGGCTTTATGATGCACATTAGATACCAGAACAGTGGAAGGGCCAGGATTTGAGCCCAGGGAGCTGCCTCCAGAGTCTGTGTCGCTGTCACTCTACAATGGTCCCTGCTGTGTGAGGGGCAGTGTGGAGGAGGGGTTAGAGCCTGGGCCTGGAGTCATGCATGTCCTCGGTATTCATTCATTCATTCATTCATTCATTCACTGCATCCCTACAGTGTTCCAGGCTCTGTGCTGGGACAACTGGGTGAGTTGTGGGGTGGGGAGGTGGAGGGAAAAAGCGGGATAACTACACGGGTATTCACCATAAGGTGATATGGTCCAGACTGGGTGGGGGGAGCCCTGTTTACAGGGGAGGCCTCTCTGAAGGGGACACTACAAGGATAAAATCGATCCAGCTTTGTAAGGAGTGGAGGACACAGCAGCAAGTATCAGGAAGAGAGCTGGGTTCACATCCCAGCTCCATGGCTTACTAGCTGTGCTACCTTGAGAAGTAACACAGCCTCTCTGAGCTCCCACTTCCTCCTAGGATTGTTCTGAGAAGCCAATGAGCTAATCTGTGTATAGTGGGCAGTTCAGGGCCTGGTGCCAGATGAGCTCCATATATGTAAATGATTGGGGTGATAGGAATTATGCTGAGGCCCAAGCCCCCTCCCCTCCCCCCACGATGCCCAGAGCCCCAGAGACCGCACCCCGTCAGAACCTATGCCAGCCACAGGGAGAGTGCATGGAGAGTGGGGGTGGGGGCCTCCCCACTGTTGCCTGGGTGCCCCAGCTCCTGAGAGTGGTATGAGGCTGCGCACTCCCTGAAGCACGCTGACATGCAGCCCGGCTTCCACCCACCCCTGCAGCCATCCCTGACTCATCTCCCCAACCCAGGACTCACCCACCTGTCACTGCAGCTCCAAACACCAAGGACAGGGCTGGAGGTTGGACTGGTCGTCCCTCCCCAGACCCCACCCCAACCGCCGTGGGCACCCACGCAGCCACTGGAGGCCAAGCAGCTTCCTCAAGGCCGAGGGGAGGACAGGGACAGGAAGCGGGGAGAGAGGGCAGCGCAGGGCAGGGCAGAAGACCCCGAGATGCCAGGGCGCCAGGAAATCCTGCCGGGGTAAAGTATCACTGCCCTCCCAACAGGTACACCCGGGAGGACCCTGGCGAGTGCCCGGTGGGCGGCCAACACGCATGCCCTGAGAAGCGAACAGGAACAAGCCAGAGCACCCAGCAGTGTACACAGAGACATGACACGCTCAGGGGACACACAGAGACACGCTCAGGGGACCCCCCCACAGCCTCACACAGAGATGGGCACACAGCGACCCAGCATCACGCCCTCCGGGACGCACGTGCACAGATGTGCGCGTGTGTGCAGGCGCACGCCCCTGGACCTCACTGTCTGTCACTCCCCTCTGCTCCTGCTCTCTACCAGTCCATCTATCTAATTGGCAGGTCGCCTGATGCCATCTGCTGACTGAGACATGGCAGGGCCCAGCCAACACACCCAGCCTGATTCAGGAGGGAGGCTGGCAGGGAAGGGGGTGGGACCCCAGCCGGCCCAGAGAGCAAGCCGCAAGTCCAGACCCCGCGCACAGGCAGGGCCGGGGGCTCAGCACAGCCGCGACTCGGGCCAGGGCCCCCAGAGCAGTCTGCCTCGGCCCCCTGCCTGCTGTGGCAGCCCCCATGGCTGCTGCATCTAAGCAGGTGGAGAGGAATCCTTTTCTGATGGACTATGTGGAAGCCCTGAAGGGTTATGGCAAACAGAAAAGAAAAAAAAAAAAAAGTGCAGCATGACAGGCTGAGATCAGACACGAGGCAGAACTTCCCACTGGAGCAGCCCCAAAGCATTGGGTGCGGTGTGGCCAGAAGAGAGGGTCCGCCATAAAGACACCCTCTTGAGAAGGGGAGAAGGCAGACGGGCTGGCACTACTGGGCTCTGTGTTTTTACTAAACTTACTCCGCACAAAACGAGTCCCCAGACGCGGTGTCTTTAAATGGCTGTAAACCAAGACAGTGGCTGCTGTGACCTCGCCTGGAGGTTGAGGGACAGACACAGGGACTTGTATTGCCAGCCGGGCTGCTGGAGTGTGAGCCAGAGGCGCTGGACACCTTCCGCACTGTACACGCTCTCCCTGAGGGGGTGGCATGCAGCTCAGAGATGGGCGAGGAGGGAGACAAGGGCCACCATGGTGCCATGGCAACAGGCCTCAGCAGACACATCCGTGCCTTCCAATCCCCGCTCACAACAGGAGCCGAGTGTTTGCCAGCAGCAGCTCCCCTGCCAGACGCGGTGGTGGCCCGAGAGGGACAGGGAGACACGTTGGGGAAAAGGAGAATGGGAGGCCTGTCGTGCACCTTGGAACATGAAGCCTGCAAGAGGGTCCAAATGATCTTCCACCACTGCTTTCTCTGCTCTTACGCCACCTCATCACTGCCACAGGCCCAGCCCGCCTTCGCCACCCCAGACACCCCTCATCCTCACACACCAGGGCTGCCCAACTCGCCCCACAGCCCTGGTTTCTCCAGCCTTCTTGGCCACTGTCTGCCAACCCACTCTCTCCTGCCCTTCCCCCTGCCCTGTCCTCCCTACCGACTATGGCCCAGACCAGTGCCCACGACCATGTGCCAGCTCCAAACCCCAGCATGTGCGCACCCCCCCTTCAAGCACTTGCTTCCAAGCTGCCTGCTTGTGCCCCCTACCCACTGCCAGGGGGCCAGACCCCAGCAAGAGGCCTGATGAGCAGCCAGCCCAGAGGTAGGGCACTGCTGGCTCCAATTCACAGAACAGAACCTTTCAGGGGGTCCAGGAGACTGGGCCACAGCCCCAGGAGGAACTTGTGTGTTTCCCTGGAGCCCCAGACTTTACACCCAGCAGGGGGGTCTGTAAAGGTCACCTTAGCCCATCTCCTCCTCCACTTGAGCAAAGAATATCTGAGCCACCGACACACGCGGTCTTCCCAAATACACAGAAATATCCATGCCTGGAGCCCTTGCTGGGGACCCATCCCCACATAATGTCTTACTTAACACTCACAACCTCCCAGAGAAGGAAACCGAGGCTCGGAGAAGATAGGGCACTTGCTGAGGCCCTGCTGAACGCCTCTTCAAACCTCTCTGCCCCACTCCTCCCTCCAGCACTCCTGCAACCGCCTGTTGGTTCCCCCAGCAGAGTCTTCCTCTAGGGCCACGCCAGACCTGCCTTGAAGCCACAGCGTGGGGCACCCACAGGAGCCCACTTGGGCCTCACACATGCATACATGGACTCTCATGGGAGTTAATGTCCATGGAGGCGTCCTTGATCGATGGGGGACAGAGCTGATGGATGAAGGCTCCTGTCTCACTCTCCGACAGGGCGGTTCTGACCCTCACTCCGCAGGCTCATGAGCAGACCCGCTCCTGACAGTGGGGGCACTACTAAGACTAACGCATCCCTGTGCTGCGCACGCCTCTGCCCGCCACCCTTGCTCCAAAGCCACGTCCCAAGTCTACAGCTCGGCTTCTGCTCTGGGGGGATGCAGGTGGAGACCCGTGAGTGGGAGGAGGACTGGGATTCACACCCAGGTCTGAGTGACAAGAGAGCTTTTCTGCTAAGCCACCGTGCTACGCTACTGCCACCTCCCCCCGCCCCCTGTGCCAGGGTCCCTTTCCCTCCACATTCAAGTCATCAGAACCCCTGAGGCTGAGCCCCCCTGGATCCAGTCGGGGTCACGGGAAAGAGGGTGTGAGGTGTGAGGGGGCCTGATGCACAGGGGACATCTTTTCTGGCGCTGAAGCCACCCCTCTCTGAACAGCCTCAACACCCTGGGCTGGGTGGCCGTCCCGGCGAGATGGGCCCTGGCCCTACCCGGCTTAGCCCCTGCCTTTGCCCAGAAACTTCTTCCAGGTCCCCAAGCCTCACTGCACCCCCAGTCCTCAACATCTTAGAAGGGAGGGGGGCCTGAGGAAGCTTTGTGGAGCCTGGGCTGCCAACCCTAGCAGACACCCACACTGCTGCACCCCTGGACTCAGACAACCCAACACACGGGCTGGGAGCAGAAGGCAGATCCTGCTGCTGGGCTCCTGCCCAAGTTGGAAACATGGGCTGGAGCTTTTCTGGGGGAACATGGGGCTGGGGACACCGGGCCCCACAGGGGGGTGAGCTTTCTGTTTACTCCTCACCCTGTAACAGGAAGAACAGAAAAGGGGGGTGCCTTCTCCCCTCTCCATGGGAAACTGAGGCCCGAGGGGCTTCAGGGCAGCCCCAGGGTCATAACACATAAAAAGAACCAGAGGGCCCTGGCGTCCAGCCCGAGACAATCCTATTATTCCCTGTGGAGGCTGCTCAAACGGGGGCCACTTGGAGGCGGATCCCGACATTCAGAGCCCAAACCCCACTGGCATGAAAATGCCCTTGAGTTTAAGAAGGGTGTAGAGGGAGCTGTAGAAAACAGAGGAGACGGAGGGTGTCTCCAAACCAGCTCCAAGGTCCAGACACGCAGTCGACAGTGGTGGCAAAACAAAGTGGATTCTACGCAGTTCTGAGGTCCTGGAAACTTACCCCTGCCCTGGACCCCCACCCAGGGCCGGTTCCCCGACATGTTCCCAGCCAGGTCCTGCAGAACTGAGCATCAGCCTGGAGGTTGGCCCTGCCCCAAAAGTCCACCAAGGCCTGTCAGCAGGCCTCCAACCATCCCACGATCCCAGCTCCCCTCCCTGCCACAGACACAGGTTGGAGTGAGGCTGGAGTGGGGTTTATGACCTTTCAGAAAACAAACAAACAAGCCAAGCCAGCCTCGCTGCAGAGTCCTGCCGGGGTTCCTGGCTTTTTCCTTCCATCGCCACCTGTAAACGCCCCACCTCTGACCTCCGCCTCAGTCAGCCCCTCGAGCCAGAGACTTCGACAGGGGCTGAGCCACAGCTCACTCAGGAGCAACGCCCCACGCGCCTGCATGTCTGAGGACAGCCACCCCACCTCCCCAAGGGGGACAACCCGTCGCGCTGAGCCGCTCTGTGGAATCGCAGCACGGAGCCCACACACGTCCGCACGGGCTGGAGTCCTCTTTGCAAACACACGCCTTTGCACTCACAACATCCGCCCCCGCGCCGCCCCCAGGACCCCCGTCCGGATCCGGGCTGCCTGTGGCATTCCCACCCCGCCCCGGACCCCCCTGACCTTCCGGGACGCCGGCGCCCAGACTCACTCCCCGGCGTGCACGGAGTGTCCGCAGCCAGTGGCCTGCGGCGGCGGCGTCCGCCGGCTCCGCCCGGACCCAGGCCCCCTCTCCTGCTCCCCGGCGGCCCCGCGCGTGCACCGTCACCGCGGCGCGCACACGCGCACACCCGGCGGCCCGCCCGCCGCCGCCGCGCACCTGCCGGGCGCCCCGGAGCCGGCGCGGGGTCCTCCCGCCGGAGGCCGCGCCCACCTCGCTCTCCCGACCCGCGCGCGACGCCGCCACCGGGGTCCGGCCGCGCTCCCGGCTGTGCCGACCCCGCCGCGCGGCTGCCCGGGAGCGGGGGACCGCGCGGGGGTCCTGGCGCCCGCCGTGGGGACGCGGGTGTCGCGGCCGCCAGGGGCCTGCCCGAGGCGGCTCCTCGGGAACAAAGGCGCGGGGCGGAGCAGGCGCTCCCACGGAACCCAGGGGCGCGCGCAGAGAACAGCCCACCTGCCCAGACAAGTTCCTGGAGGATGGGGCCTCGGGCTGTGTGGCACCAACGTGCAGGAAGATCCACGGGCTCCCGGGCTCCGGAGAAGCCGCTCCGGGGCTCCCTCCAGCCCTGGGACTGAGGACGGGGTACAGCGCTATCTGGACTTGGCAGGGGGAGGCCTCAGGGGCGGCCAGGACCCACGAAACTGCCCCTGCCTTGGACCTGGCAGCCCGGAGCTTTCACTCATTCGCTCCAAACACATCTCAGCTTCTGCCCAACCAAGGACGCTTTGTGGACTTGAAGGGGTTGGAGGCAGCCTTTGGGATGCTCGAGGCTCTTCCTCAGTAACCTCCACAGAGGGTGTCCTCTGAATGTGGCTTGCACACTTCAGTGACAGGGTCCTCACTCCCCAAGGGGTCAGCCTTCGCTGTCCTCAGACAGCACTCGGTGCTAGAAAGCCCCTCTTCGTTGCCAGCAAATGGGCCTGCCTTCTGTCTGTTGGACACCATCTGTGGCTCTGGCCACAATGGTTTTCTGCTTCTACGACATACTCAGGGCCTTCTACTTGCTGTTCCCCCTGCAGGAATACTCTTCCACCCCATCTGCTGAGCCCCTCCCCAGCAGCTTTTCCATGTGGCTGCCCCTGTGTCCTTCAGGACTCAGCTCGAATGTCACCTTCTCAGAGGCCTTCCACCTCTTCCACAGTCCCACATACTCACTGATCACTCTTTTCTCTCGATATTTTAGGTTCTTCAGCACTCGGATCATCTCGGGAAATTTTCTTGTCTATGTGTCTATAATCTACCCTTCTCACTAGGATGCGGGCCCCATGGAGACAAACCTTCGTCTGCCTTGAGACAAGTCACGGTAGCCGCAGGACCTGACCCAGAGCAGGTGGAGGGAAGGAAGGAGGGCAGGGGCAGCCCACCCATTGTCTGAGCCCCTTTAGCAGCCTGATCCATTACCCCAAAAGGCAACCTGCTCAGCCAGTCAAAAGTAACATTTGCACAGGGTTAGCAGAAGGAAAGGACTCAATGCCTGCCCACCAAATAAATGAGCAGAAAGGGAACTTTCCGCCGAGGGCCTGAGGCTCAGAACAGCAGGTCCTCGCTCTGGACTCTGCCCTGAGCTCTGGTAGCCCCAAGATGCAAGCATTTTCTTCAGACCTAAAACATGGGGCCATATCCAGGCTTCTAGTCCATTGGGAGCCCTCACAGAGCTCTGGTCCCCTCTCCCGGCTGCGGGGTATACAGACAGGACTGGAGGCCCAAACAGACATCTCCTTTGTCCATGCTGAATTGTACCTCCAAGAGTGGGATCTGGAAGCCAGCCTCCAGGGCAGCATGGATCCCCATTCTGACATCCCTCCTGTTGGGATGGTGCCCAGGTTCCTGTCACCCACAATGTCACCAGCAGGCAATCCACATCCTTCCTCAACAAGCCACTCATAAAAACACTGAGCCGGACTCCACCAATGGCAGTGGCTCATCAACCTCCCTGGCTGTGCCACCTCCCAGCCCACATTCCTCTGTGTCACCTACAAGACTTCGCTGGGAAGAAAAGAACAATTTGCTGCTGGAACTCACAACTCCTTGCTCCAACACCCCCAACCAACTTTCTAGTCTGGAAGACTAATCAGAAAAGCAAATCAGCTTCACCCAGCAGGGTGGATTCTAGGGACATTCACTCACTGTTGATCACCTACCTTTCCTTTTCTAACAGACTCTTAGCATGACCTGGGCGGATGCTAAGCTCACTTATTTACGGTCTGTGGACTTATTTCCTCTTTGTGAGGATAGAAATTACCTCCCCCATCTCCTGTCTGTGGGCACCTGCCTTTTTCTCTGAGCAGCAGGTTGTGAGCACTGCCACTCATGAGCTGGTATTGTCTAACCTCTGCTGCTCGGTTTTGCCACCTGAAGAATGGGGAGAACAGGCGTACCTAAAGGGTGTCCCAAAATTCACACAAGATTTGAATTTTGCGTCATTTGTGTGGTAAAGTGTTGCCAATGAAAAAAAAAGACAGCGTGACAGCTGACAGTTCAGGGTTATTAAAAATGGAGCGCTACACAAAAGAAGAACGTGTTTTCATTGTTGAGCAATGAAAATGTACAATTTGTAATTATAAACCTGTGTTTCCTATCAAAATTACTTCTTGCGTGAATTTTGGAACGCCCTATAGATCATGGCATTGTTATGAAGATTAAATCCATTGTTTTTGGGCAAAGCATTTACAACATGACACACAATAAACACTCAAAAAAAACCCCCAAAAACTATTACTATTCTATCACAGTCCAGGCACAGCGCTGCAGCAGCCTTCTCTTCAAGTATCCCGGGATGTAACCTTCCCGGGTATGCAAGCCGGCATCATTTCAAAGGGCTTCATCCCGTCTCATGATTGCTTTCATCCTGTTCTTTGGCTCAGAAAACAGGGCAGCTCCGTTAGCCTCCAGCCACTGGCACGGGCAGGACGTCATACCCTTTGCTGCTTCCCTTGCTCTTATCTTGGGCAGGTGTAGCTGGCCTGGTTCTGAGCCTGCATTATGATCGCTTTCCCCTCCAGCTGGGGCCTGTTGAATGAGCTCTTCTCTGGGCTAGGAACCTGGGATATAGATGAGAATGAGAGAGAAAGGCCCTGCCCTCACAGAGCTTACGTCCTGGGGTCGGTCGGGGGCAGAAGCTGCTATCGCTCAGATGGCATTTGGTTTGCCCTAGGCTTTGCATGTTCCCTGAAACTGAACCCCACCGTGTCCCCTTCCTGTCAATGTGTCACTGAGCAGCCACACGGGCCCCTTTCTTTCCCCTGCATGCATTCACACTGTGCACCCTTCCCAATACTCTTGCTGTAAATCCTAGGAGCTTGTCTGTCTTTTCTCTACGCTATTTGAAATGCATTATTTGGAGTCCAGGGGACTTGTCTGACCTGAGTACCAGGAATCCCCAGGTGGCCTGAGTCACCTTTCCCAGGGTTCCTGTCACTTCCACATCACCATGTAATTATTTCTACCTCTTTGGACAGAACTGGATCCAGAGTACCCATCCACCTCACCACTTCCAGTGCCTTCTGAAATTATCAATGAGACCAGAGGGTGCTGATACACTACTCTTAGCTAAGTAGGCTTCCTGGCAGATGTCTGGGGAGGTGAAGGCTCCCCTCACTTCTGAACCTTATTCCTGGGGCCCATTTGGGAACCTTCAGTAAGAACATCACCTCTGAGGGAAGCCGGATGGCTCAGCAGGTTAAGCTCTCACTTTGCAGCCCCTGGGTGCAAGGATCAAGTCCCGGCCCCGGCCTGTGCAGACCCATATGCTGAACTGCGGTGAGGCCCCCAGTTCAGTTCTTGTCAGGGTGAGCTTCCCATGTAGGAGGCCCCCAGTTCAGCCCCCAGCTCTTGGGGGCGTGCATCCCATACAGGAGGCCCCCGCCTGGTTTCTGCCCTGTGTGCCCCCCACACCCCCACTCGCCTGTGTGGAATGAAACCATGTTGAAAACTGATGACGTACAACTATGGCGACTGCTCTGGGCCCTCCCCCTTCTCTCTGTCTCTATCTCTGTCAAAAACAATAAAATCAATCTTTAAAAATAAAAAGAACATCACCTCAGTTCTCCCGCTGGCCAGCCCACATGTAGTCTCCCCAGGTCACATCACCTCCATTCCTCTTTCCTGCAGCCACTCCTGGGAGGAGACACCTGTTCGTCCTTGGATTCAAGGGTCCTGCCCATTGAAAAGCTGGTACAAAGAGGTTTTGAGGGGGGGAAGTGGAAAGGTAGGTGCAGAATCCAGTCTATCAGTCATCCTGGGAAGGGGTGTGGAGAGCCACCCAGGCTCTCTCTGTCGACAGTGACACTGGTCACACCTGTCTATAGCATAGACAGAGAGTGGGCAGGAGCCTGGGAGCAGGAATCTGGGCCAGGGAAAGCCCTCATATCCCCGCCCCTCTCTCCTAGACTCGAGGTCCCAGCTGGATTCTCTGGCCTAGGGAAGATGAACAAGGCTGCCTCAGCCAAGGTCAAAGCAGGGACCGCCTAGCACACATGCCAGCCACTGTCCCTCTTAAAGAGGAGGCTGCTATAGGAAAGCCGGGATGGCTCAGTGTGTTGTGCACTCACCTTGCAGACCCCGGGGTCCAAGGATCGAGTTCCTGCCCAGCCCATACGGACCCCTATGCTGAACTGGGGTGCACTTCCCAAGCAGGAGGCGCCCCCCCCCCGGCCCAGTTCCCACCCTGTGTGGCCCCAAGCCCACCTGTGTGGAATGAAACTGCCGAACACTGTTGATGTACTATGGAGACTGCTCTGGGCCCTCCCCTTCTCATCTCCTCTGTCAAAACAATAAAATAAATTTTAAAAAGAAAGAGAAGCCTGCTGATCTCCAGGCTCTGGAAGTCTCTGCAGGCATCATTTCACTTGAGACTCAGGATCTCCCTGATGGAAGGCAGGGGAGATGCGAGCACACCCACTTTACAGAGGAGAAAGCGGAGGCAGTGAGCCAGCTCAGCTTGTTCAGCACGTTCAAGGCTGGACAGACTCCTTACAGGAGCTGGGAGGCCTCTCCACCATGGAGGGCACAGTAGCGCTTCACTGTGGGCTTATAGATGAGCATGGTGCATCAGTACCATCAGAGGGGGCCTGGACACCCGGCAGAGAATGCCAATAGCACCGTGGGTCCTTTTACCTGGCGGGAGACTCGAGGTCGGCACGGCTGAGGATGCGATGCTGCTGCGGGCTGTAGAGCCACTGGAAGGCTGTGAGTGTCCTCTCCTCGATGCGGAAGCGCCCTTCCTGCACGTACCTGAGGGCAGGACAGGCGAGCGTAAGGAGGGGAGCAGGCAGGGCTCTGCAGAGGGGGTCGTGAGTCCAATGCCAGGCGGAGGTCTTCCAGAACCTCAAGCGTCTCTCCCAGGACCCCAGCCACCCTCCGGATGGACAATCAGCTCACAGTAAGAGTGGGGAAGCTGGGCTGAGCAAGGCGAACACGACTGGATCTCTCACACTACCCCCTCCTGGTAGAGCCATGAGTCCATGCATAAACTCAACATTTGTTGAGTGCCTATGATGAAGGACAAAAGAGACTTCATCCCTGCCCTCCTGGAATTGAGTCTTGTGGGAAAGAAAGCTTCAGATAACCACATGAACAAATACGTCACTACCCACAGGCGGGAACTTTCACCGCCATCCAGGCTGTTACCAGTTGCGCCACAGTTCAACATATGGGTTTGCACCAGCCAGGCCCAAGAATCAAACCCCAGACCTTTGAATTGCAAGGCAAGTGTTCAACTGCTGAGCTATCCCAGAATCCCCTTAATTGTTTTCTTTTAAGAATGTATCTTGGAGAGGTTGTCAGATAGCTCAGCAGGTTGAGCGCTCACCTTGCAACCACGAGGTTCGGGGATCGAATCCTACTCTAGCTCATGTAAACCTATACCGCCATGACTTGGTGGCGAAAGGTCTCACCTCACAGGAAAGAGGCCCCCAGTTCAGTCCCTGCCCTGTGCGGCCCCACACCCACCTGTGTGGAATGAAACTATGTCACAACTGATGATGTACAACTATGGAAACTGCTCTGGGCCCTCCCCACTTCTCTCTCTTTCTCTCACCTTCTCTCAAACAATAAAATAAACCTTTAAAAGGAAAAATCAACTGCAGAAAGAGCTGTAGGTTATAATTTGTGTTAAGGGTGGGGGGCAGGGAATGAAGAATAAATTTATATTTACTTATCTTTGTAAATAGAAACGCTGGAGACAGAAAAGCTCATAAAAATAGTTACCAGGGTGGGGAGAAGGGGTAAGTGGGTGAATGAGAGCACAGGAGAGTGACTTTTAAAGAATATATCTTTTTATACTCAAGTTATTACCTACTCTAAATGGAGTGTGTGTGTGTGATTACAATCTGCATAAAGTTCTATGAGAAACCACTGGGGCTCTGATGCCGGCCCACCACGGGGGGCGGGCTAGTTGCAGGGGGCGGGGCTTTCCCGGGAGGCGGGGCTTTCCCGGGAGGCGGGGCTGCTGGAGGGCGGAGCGCCGGCCCCCACCTCGCTCCCTTCACTGTACTGGGCAGGATGCAGTGGGCACTGGGGAAGCTCATCTGGGCTACGTGTGGGAAATAGCAAGGCAGCCAGGTTGCAGGACCCGGGTGGCTTGTAAAGGGGGAGCGTGCTGGAGACGAGTGGAATGGGGGGACTCTCATGTGAGCTAAAGAGGTAGTTGCTGGCTGGTCCTGGTGATGGGGCTGGACATGGGGGAGGGGGAGGCAGGCTGCAGGGTTGTCCCTGAGTTGCTGGTTTGTGCTGGCAGCTGGCTGCAGTGCTACACACGCTGGGCCAGGACGGGTTTGGATGGAAGATCCTGACTTCATTTTGGGACATGACCCTCCCTTGTGACCTGTTTCCTGTTCCAAGACGACTCCCCTCCTATTTAGCCTGGCTCAAAACTTGTCTCCTCCAGGAAGCCTGCCCTGATAAATCCTCTCTGAATCTGATGGCACATTTCAGAGCCCGTCCCCACCCTCGGCCTCCTCAGAGCTCTCACCATCTCTGCAGGATTGACAGGTAGTATCGATTGCCTCCAAAGAGCGGAACTGCTTGAGTGCTTTCTGATTTTGAACCATGTGAATATGCTGCGTTTCCAAACAGTAAACGTCTTTTTTTTGTTTAATTTGAGGACTCTGCTGATCATGAAGTCTTAGGTCATTAAGACCAAAAAGGGGGGGGGGGGGGAACAACAACAAGAGGTCACTCATCAGTCCAACAGCTTTATTTTACAGAAGAGGACATGAGGCCCAGAGTGGGCAGGGGCTGGCCAAGGCAAGCAAGAGCCCACAGCTGACAGTGCATTCCCTCACTCCCAGGCTGATGGCCGCAAACCCCACCAGGCACATGCAGGTCCCCAGACTGAGAGAAGAGCAGGCCAGCTCAGGAACTGTCCCCACCCAAATCCTCTCCTCACCCGCCACTCACCCCTGCCAACAGGGCCATGCAAACAACCTCAGCGACAACACCATCTCCACTTCCTTGCCTCAGTCAAAACCCCTCCCCCTCCCACTCCTCTCCCCCTCTCTTCCCCCTCCCCTCTCCCTTCCCCTCCCTCTCCCTGTTCCTTCCCCCTCCCCTCTCCCTCTTTTCTCCTCCTCCTCCCCTCCCCCTTCTCCCAGGGGCAAGCAGAAGGGACTGCTCAGGCATCCTGACCAGGACCCAACTTACCAGCTGTAAGTGAGTGATTTTCCACTGTGAGTCTCAGATTCCTCATCTGTCAAATGGGAGTAATAATAATACCCACTCTGAAGGGTTGTTGCAAGGATTAAATGAGATAATGCCTGGAAAGCTGTCGCATGGTCATCATTCCTTCCCCACCATTCTCATGGGCTGTCTCAGGCCTTCCATGTCTCACCGATGGCAGGCCAAGCCACTCTCTGCCTTCTCTCCTCCAAGCCTCACAGCAAACCCTTTGGAACTGGTGGGTCCCATTTTAGAGATGAGGAAGAAGAGGCTCAGGGGAGGGAAGTGGACTTGTTCAAGGTGGCTCACGCAGGAGGCCCCTTCAGCTATGCATCCAGTTCCCTCCTACCAGTGTAGCCCATACACTTCGTCTCCCCCTCCACGCCAGCCCCCACGTCACGTCTCGTGTGTACTCCGCTGCCCCAGAAGGTTCGTGTCTTGCCACGGCCTATCAGATCTCACCCAAACTGCTCACCTTCCACATTAAACCCTTCCCCACTGTGTCCCCTTCCGGCCTTTCCTGCCATCACATGCCACCCGCCTCCACATTCATGCACACAGACCCCCGTATCCCTGACCATCCTCCCTTCTCCAATCTGTCCTCCAGCCTCGAAACAGTTGCTCAGGCTGTGCTTTGTTTGACCTGAACTGCCCTCCCTCCATCTCTACTCCAGACCTGCCCCCACTGCTCAAACCACACAGCCTCTAAGAATCTGTCCCCAGCCCCCAGCCAGTATCCAAGTCAGCTCCAAGGTTCCCAGGCTGCTCTGCATAACCTTGGTCACAAGGCTGCTCTGGGCCCGCCTGTACCTGAGTTATTTATGTGCCTGTCTGTCTCCCTGCTGGAGTGCAAAACTGTGTCTGATCATCTCCGAAAACCCCGCAACATCCTAATGCAGCCTCTGGTCAACCAAGCCAGTCAAACGTAAAAATCATCACGGTGATAGTGATCCTCCTCCTGATGAATGCAGTTTACCTTAGGAGATGCATTTGCTGAACTGAGTGTGAAGAAAAACAGAACAGCACCCATCCCCTAATATCTCCCTGCCGTGTCCCTGAAATTCCCTTGACCAGGACATCTGCCTTGTAAATCCCTATGAGCCGTTAAAACTTCAGCAAGAGCCAGTTTCTCCCCGGGGGCGGGGGTGGGGTGGGGTGGGGGGAGTAGGAGTCAAGAGACCTGGGCCCTGTCTGAAGGGAATGGGGAGAAAAGAAGAGTAGGAGCTACTCTTAGAAACAGGCCCCAGGTTGTGGGGGTGGGTGACACCCCCAGAAGGGTGCAACCATTACCAAAGAGAGAAGGGTCTGGCACCGTACAGGGGATACCTATGTCTTCAGTTAACACTGGGTAGGACAGGCGGGCACTGAAACCTGAACCTTGAAAACATTACACTACGTGAACGAAGTTAGTCACATTCTGCATGCTTCCATTTATACAAATTGTCCAGAATTGGCAAATCCATTGAGACAGAAAGTAGATTAGTGGTTGCTTAAGGCTGGGGGGGGGGGAGGGTGCTGGGGGGACGGTAGTGAAGGAGGATGGCTAAAGGTCATGAGGGTTTTCTTTGAGTGATGACAACATTCCAAAATTGATTATGGTGATGGTGGACAATTCAGTGGATACACTAGAAACCATTGGATTTGACACTTCAAATGGATGAGTTGTATGGTATGTGAATTCTACTTCAATAAAGCTGTTATAAAAAATAAGTAAATATAGGGGATGCCAGGATAGCTCAACGGGTTGAGTGCTTGCCTTGCAGCCTCGGAGTCTGGGGGTTAATGGGTCCTGACCCCAGCTGGTGCGGGCCCACATGCTGGGCTGCGGCACAGCTGGTAACACCTGGGCCTGGCGCTGAGGGAGGCCCCGGTTTGGTTCCGTCCCTTGCGGCTTTACATCCACCTGTGTGCAACGAAACTATGTCACAACTAATGATGCACAACTATGGAGACTGCTCTGGGCCCTCCCCTTCTCTCTGCCTCTCTCTCTCTCTCTTTCTCACCTTCTCTCAAACAATAGAATAAATCCTTTTTAATAAATAAATAAATATAATTGAGTAAATAAATAAATCAGGGGAAAGAGACAAATCCCCCATGCAGAAGAATTCCAAACTGTTGTACATACATATTACGCCCTCGAGAAGGTAGATAACAACTCCACTCTCCTTAAACGTGGGCTCCACTTAGTAACTTCCTTCCAGAGACTACACCAGGGGAAAGGGGAGGGAGAATGGCAACTGTGTGGGGAGGAGTCTGATAAACTCTACCTCTGCCAAGCGATCAAAGTCAACATCAACAGCGGCAAATTGTGTTGATAGTACGTACCCTTGATATGCCGTGATGAAAGTGGCACCCCCTGAAACTAATATGAAATAATATCATATTCAATGTCAACTGTAATTGAAAATAAATAAGTAAGCCAAAAAAGGAAGAAAATAGCACTCTACCCCTGTGGCCCTCCTCCCCCAAACTCACAACCCCAGTCTCATCATGAGAAAAACATCAGACAAATCCCAACTGAGGGACAGTCTACAAAATGACCCTCAAAACAATCAAAGTCATCAAAAGCAAGGAAAGCCACAGAACTGTCACAGGCAAGAGGAGCCTAAGGAGGCATGACTAACAAATGCAATGCAGTATCCAGATGCCACCAGAACCAAGAAAGGACACTGGGGAAAAACTAAGAAAATCTGAATAAGCAGGGGACTTTCATTAATAATAATATACCAATATTCATTCATTAATGTAACAAATGTTCCACATTCATATAAGATGTTAATAATAGGGAACTGGGGATGGGGTGTATCAGAGCTTTTCTCAATTTTTCTGTAAGCCTAAAACTTGTCTAAAATATAAAATTTACAAAATATAAAGAAGACTAAAGATAAAGAGCTTTTACAGATCAATATAAAAAAATATGTAATGAGCAAACCAATAGGGGGAAAAGAGGCAAAGAAAATTAATGAATCATTTTCAAAAAGAGAAACACGAATAACCAATAAGCATGAAAAAGTACAACCTTTTTTAAAGTAAAAAAAATGAAAACGACGAGACACCATTTTTCACTGGTGAGGTTGGCCAAGATTTAAAAATTTGTTTCTTCTCAGTGCGAGCCAAGTTGTGGGGGAAGTGGCACCTCACGTATTGTTGGAAATAGTAGAAAGTGGTACAGTTTCTCTGGACATGAGGTTGACAGTATCTTTTAGAATATGCATGAGCTTTTACTCTGCAATTTCACTTTGAAGAGTATACCCAACTATTATCTCTGCACAGGTGCATGTAGTAAGTTCAAAGATGTCCACTGTAGCAATGGTTTGTAATGTCAAAATATTCAAAATGCCCTAAAGGAGCAAGGTGAAGACATGATGGTCCCGCTTACAATGGAATACTCTGCCTGGCTGCAAAAAAAACATAGCCAGGGTGCTTCACACCACTCTTCAGCCACTCACACAGCCTTGGCCTCTAGCCTCTGTCAGCTGCCCCTCCCAGACCCTAAGACCCACCATCAGAAACTGGGCAGGGCCTAGCACAGGTCCTGAGATATAGTGGGGCTGCTGAAAAACCACACAGAGTTAATCATTGAGCTGATGAGCCCAATCAAATTCTAATTTAGTCTTTGGTACTTTATGGAGAGTTTGGAGGAGAGTTCAAAGGAAGAGGGCTAGTCTAGAAGGACAAGTGGACATGAGTTGTTCTTTTACTTATTTATTTTTAGATTTTTTTAATTTATATTTGAGAGAAGGTGAGAGCGCCCAGGACAGTCTTCATAGCTGCACATCATTTGTTGTGATGGGTGGATGTGGGAACACACGGGGCAGGAACCGATCCCAGGGCCTCCCTCCTGAGAGGAGAAAACATTCACCACTGTGTCATCCCTGTGGTTACCAAGTTGATCCTTTTCTTTTTTTAATGTATCCAGCATTATAATATAATGCAGAGTATTTTCACTACCCTAAAAATCCTCTGTGCTCTGCCTATTCATCCTCCCCTCCCACACACTCTGGCAACCACTGATCTTCTTACCGTCTCCATAGTTTTGCCTTTTCCAGAATGTCATATAGTTGGAATCAGACAGTATGAAGACTTGTCAGATTGGCTTCTTTCACTTATTAATATGCATTTATGTTTCCTCTTAAGTGTTTGCATGGCTTGATAGCTCACTTCTTTTCAGTGCCGAATGATATTCCATTGTCTAGATGTAATGTTTATTTGTCCATTCGCCTACTGAAGGACACCTAGGCTGCTTCCAAGTTTTGACAACTATGAATAAAGATGCTATAAATATTCATGTGCAGATTTTTGTGTGGATACAAGTTTTCAAGTCCTTTGGGTAAATATTGAAAAGTTTACGTAATTGCTTGATCATATGGTAAGAGTATGTTTAGTTTTGTAAGAAACCATCAAACTCTCCAAAGTGGCTGTACCTTTTTGCATTCCCACCAACGATTTATGAGGCTTCCTGCTGTTCCACACCCTGGCCAGCTGGGTACTGTGAGTGTTCCACAATTTGACCATTCTAACAGGTGTATACTGGTCTCTCATTATTGCTTAAACCACTACTTTTTTTTAAGCATGCATTTCAACACGGTATTAATATGGTTTCTAAAAGATTTCAACTCTCCCACAGATTCAAACATGGTAATTTATCACCCTTAGACATTCAACAAAGGTTCGGCCTTGGGTTTTCACTTTTCAAAAGCATGTGAAGCATTTTACTTTGTGAGAGAACCACTAAAGTTTTGGCCCGTATTCCAGGGCTATTTAGGGGTGCCTACACTCTATGTACCGTGAATATGTAAAGAGATTGCCAACCTGAACAGCTGAAGACATCTATGACCAAGGATCGTAACAGCCATGCATATGCATCCATTTCCTGCGGAGCTACTGCTACCTATACCCATAGCTTAGGGTACGAATCTGGTCAGATCTTTTCTTATTCTCATTACTCACTTGAATCCTTCTTCCCCCTCAAACTCTATGACTATAAAGTTTTATATCTTACTTTTGAATTTCCCAAAAGCCCAGAACCTCACCTAGTCCTGCTTCTGAAATACCAGATGGCAGCAAAGCAGGAGTCAACAGCCCTCTGCTGCCCTTGCCTCTCTGCACCACAAGGTGGCACTGTTGAACACCAGTCCTGCACAGCCCCACAAACATGGAAACCGCTTTGGGTATCTGCGTTTCTGCAGTGGTGTCCTACAGTTGGGCTCCAAACCTGGCTCCCTCTGTTCGTGTTCAGATATGATTCCCCAAAATGAAACCCTGAGCAAAATCCACTAGCTTTCAGGTGTTGTGCTGGAACCACTCACGATGCTTTCTTGGTAAGCACTATGAACTTCTGTTTGTGCACTTATCTCCACCCCAACACACACACACACGCCAGAAATTCATACCTTGAAGCCCCAATTCCCTATATAACTGTATTTGGAGATAGGGCCTCTGTAGAAGAAACTAAAGTGAGGTAGGACCTTAATCCAACTGGATGAGTGTCCCTGTAAGAAGAGACACCAGAGAGCTGATGTGCACTCTCTACCTCATGGTGGGGACACAGTGAGCAGAGGGCCATCTGCAAGCCAGCAAGAGGGCTTTCCCAGGGGAAGCCAGGATGGCTCAGCGGGTTAAGCGCTCGCTTTTCAGCCCCAGGCTCCAAGGATCGAATCCTGGCCCTGGCCTGTGCGGACTCATATGCTGAACTGGGGTGTGCTTCTCATGAGGGAAGCCCCCAGTTCAGTTCTTGCCCACCCCCACCCCCCAGTTCAGCCCCTGGCTCTAGGGGGAATGCCTGTCATGTGGGAGGCCCCCAGCCCTGTTCCCACCCTGCATGGCCCCCAACCACCTGCAAAACTATGTCGAAAACTGATGACAAACAACTATAGAGGCTGCTCTGGGCCCTCCCCCTTCTCCCTCCTCTCTGTTTCTCTCTGTCTCTCTCTGTCAAAAATAAAATAAATCCTTTAAAAAATAAATAAATAAAAGAGGGCTTTCACTAGAAACCGACCATCCTGGTACCCTGATCTTGAACTTTTAGCCTCCAGTACTGTGAGAAAATAAATTTCTGATGTTAAGCCACCCAATCTGTGGTTTCTTTGTTTTTTAATTCATCTACAAGAGCACTTCTAAGCAAATTAATATTTAACCTGTTATGTGGAAATAGTGTTATCCACTTTTTAGTCTGCCTTTTAACTTTATGGGGGGGGGGTTGCAAGACTTGCTTTTGTTGCCCAATAATTCACCATTCATCACTCTGTCCCACTGAAAGTTCTGTTTGGGTGGAGCTGACCCCAGGCCCAAGTTCCATGGGTGAGCATGTGACCCAGTCTGACCAATCTGAGTAGTCCATCCCTCTGACTACAGTGATTGGCTTAGGATGGCCATGTGACCCAAATCAGGCCAATAAGGTGATACCCTGAGACTTTGGCTGGAGCCACTGAAAAAGGAGAGCGCTCTTTCCATGATGGTCGCTAACTTGGAAAGCTGCCTGCAACTGGTAGCCACTTGCCTCCAACAGGGAATAAAAGGGGAACAGAGGAAAACGGATAGAGAGTAGAGCATTATTTGTTGATCATATTTGAGCACCTGAATATAGTTGTGCCTGAAACATGGAGCGTTCCTGGGGTTTTCAATTCTCTGGGCCAATAAAGCCGGCTCTAGTTGAACAAACTTACACAATCTGAAATCCTGAAGCCAGGGGTCAAGGCTGACCATATTAGGAGCAGGCCATAGGGTTCAGAGGGTTTCTTGTCCTCAAGAGGGCTCCCTGCCAGGCTGCCTCACCACTCAAATCACCTTCAGGATCTCCTCAAAGCAATGGGGTGTGTGGGGGTGGGGGGTGGGGTGACCCAAAACCTAATTAGGGCACTAACCATGATTCATGCATCATGAGGTCCAGCCCAAGATCTAACCCAGCCAGGCAGTGCTAAGGCAGAAGGAGGGAGTCAACACAGAAATCCAAGCTCTGCCCCTTTAAAACTCTTCTTGTCACCCTCCCCCCCCCCACCCCCAAAGTGAGGGAAGGAATTAAACTAAATAAACTGATCTGGGAAGTCCTGGGGTCCTGTAGTGATGCCTCCCTTCCTGGTAGAGGGTGCTAAGTAACTGCCAGCCCCCCAACAGCTCTCCAAGCAGATGAACTACTCTTAGCTGATTTATGTCTTGGGGCTTCATTTGATGAGCAGTTCCAACTGCTAAATAATAATTTTGAATATTTGGACTGTGATTCTTGGAATCCTCCCAGGGTGGGGGAGGGTGAGCAGGCTGGAAACCCCGTAACCCCTTCTGCTCTGACACGCTGAGATTTTCTGACCACGTGAACTTGGATGTGTGTCCAGACTGGGTGTGATGGTCCAGGAAATAAGAAGCAAAGGAGAGGGTCAGTGAGCCTCTGAGCAAGACCTGGGTTCCTACCCTGAATCTGCCACTTGCTGGCTGGACGACCTTGACTAATCCCTTTCCTTCTATGAGCCTCAATTTCCTCATCTGTAAAATGGAGATGCTAACACCTTCTGCTGAGCATCACTGTGAAGAGTAACTGAGTCAATGCCTGCATCCTGATTAGGGTGGAGCCAGTAGAAAGGTCAGGAAGCCCAGTTTGCTATTATTGATAACATTATTTTTGCTATTAATATTTATAGTCAAGATACATAACAGTGACTGGTGAGATGTGCCTGGGATGCTAGTTGAGAGATGCCCCCTGGCCCTGGGGTGGGTGGCATGACGTGGGATGGGGGGGGTGGGTCTGAGCCAGGCAGTCTCCTTTGATTCTCGAGTCCTCCCAGGGGCGGGAGGACTGCGCAGGCTGAGCAGGTTGTCCTGGATTCTAAGCAGCTCCAAGCCGAGGTCAGGTCACTGGCGGAAGCAGCCCTCGACATTCAGACACACTCTGGGGACATGGGCCCAACCCGGGTGACTGAGCTCCGCTGTGTCTGACACCCTCTCAGCCTGCGGTCTCTCGTAACCGGACACCGGCGGGCTGATTTCCCAGCCCAGACGGGACCGCAGCGCGGGTAGGGGCGAGCACCGCCTGCACCGGGACCGCCTAGGCCTCCCCTTGGAAGCCCCCATCCCCAGCGTGCCCACCCAGAGGTCCCTGTGTAGGAGGACGAGGGCATCTCCATGAACAGAGGAGCTGAAGGGCTGTGGGTGGTGCCCTTGCCCGGCTCAAGTTCATGTCCCGACCCTGAGTTGCAGGAGGTATGGAGGTCGGCGAGGGGCCCCCGCTGCAGAAATAAGAAAGCTGGGGCAAAAGGGAGGGAGGGGAAGCCCTGACGATGAGCCTGCAGCAGGAGGACCAGGGTCCCTCCAAAACCTGGCCTCGGGGACCGGGTCCCAGGTCCCAGCGCCGATCTCCCTGGAGAGCCGCCAAGACGCGGCGCGGGGACGCGGGGACGCGGGGACGCGGGGACGCGGGGACGCGGGATGGCTGTGGCCAGGCAGCCCCAACCCGGGCCCGCAACCTCAGCTCCAGAAGAAACTTCGGGCCAGCGCCCCCCACTCCTTCCCGCGCCCGGCCCGGCCTCGGGTCCCAGGGCCCGCGGGCCCGCGCCCGCCGCAGCGCCCCCGACCCCAGGCGCCCGCTCACTCACCAGCGCACCAGCTGCCAGCGCTTCTCCCCCGGCGCCCGGCGGCCCGCCATGCCCCGCCCGGCCGCACGGCCCGGGCTGCTCCGGCTGCCGCAGGCCAGCACCGAGGGCGCGCTGGCGGGCGGGGCGGGCGCCGGGCCACGCGGGCCGTGTCCCTCAGTGCGGCCCGCCCCGCCCCTGCAGCCCGCTGCGGCTGGGTCACCGCGCCGGGTCGCCGCAGCCAGACACCTAGGCGGGTCCCGTCACTGCCTGCTCCTCGCGGGCAGAAGGGCCTTGGGACAGGAGTCAGGACCTCCAAGTTCTCCCGTGCGGGGAAACCTGACTTGCCATCCGTGCCTGACTCCCTAGGACACGTGTTCTGCCTCCCCAGAAAATTTTGCATTAAAACATTAAACTACGCTACATGCCTAAGATAAAGGCTGATGTGCCCAACAGATAATTATAAAATATGTTAAGGGCGACAGTCGTTAAAACAGTATGGCATTGGCCCAGCACTCTGCCCAAACCTAGTACCAGCTCCTCCCTCGAGCAGAAACCAGCCTGGCCCACAGCAGGAGAGCATGCACCTCCATCCTGGTTTGAAGGAGCTGAGTTTTAGAAATATATACAAACGTATAAATATTTCTCTGCAGTGCCCTTCCAATTCACCTGCCTACCGTACCAGGACGGCCCACATCCTTTGCAGGAGGGAAATTTAATGTGGAGAAGACAAAACCGGGCCCCCATGTGGAGATCCTGGGGACTTACCTTCTTCTGGGCGACTCTGGGCCCTTCCCAGGAGCACTGGAAAAGTATGCAGAGGAATCCAAATGCTCCCAGTGTTCAACAAAAATCAAGATCACATAAATCCTTAGAATCCTCACCGGTACTTCCCACTATGTTCCAGCTAAAGAAGTGACGGTTAGCAGCAGGTGGTGGAGAATGTAACCAACACAAGGAATCCTGTAAAAGTGGGAAGGAGCTACAGCGAGGCAGGCTGGCAGTTTGCCCTTGGCCTCTAAGCGCAGTGTCTAGCAGGAGGCTAGCAATGGCTTTGAGCGTCCTTTCTTTAAGTTTTTCCAACATAATTAACACAGAGACCCACTAAACAAGATAGAAAGTCCCAAAACATCCCCTAAAGTGTGTGTGTGTGTAATATATGCATTTCAAATTAGTGAGGGAAATAATGGGACAATTGGTTAACCATTTACAGGGAAGAAAGAAAGGTCCTTATTTCACATCACAAAATATATTTCAGATACATTATAAATGTAAGTGCATAAATACATATATGAAAACTAGAAAAACATATAGGTAAGTATTGACATTATATTAAAGTGGGGATGAATTTAAGCTTGGCATCAATAGCAGAAGCCATAAAGGAAGAGACTAAGGGATTTGACTAAAATAAAAACATTTAACCTTAGCTCATCACAAACACACAATAAGCAAAATTAAAAGACAAATGTCAAACTGGTTTTTAAAATGCATGTCTGTATTTGTACATCCATGTTCATAGCAGCATTGTTCACAATAGCCAAGGTGTGAAAGCAACCCAAGTACCCATGGATAGATGACTGGATAAACAAAATGTGGCATGTACATACAATGGAATTATTCAGCCTTAAAAAAGGAAGAGAATTCTGACACATGCTACAACATGGATGAACCTTGTGGATATTATGCTAAGTGGAAGAAGTCAGGCACAGATGGACAATACTGTCGGATGCTACTTATGTGAAGTACATAGAGTAGTCAAATTTATAGAGACAGAAAGTAGAGTGGTTACCAGCATCTGAAGAAGGGGTAGGGGAGTAGAGAATGGGGAGTTACTGCTTAATTTTAAGTCACAGAGTTTCCATTTTGGAAGATGAAAAAAAACTCTGAAATAGACAATGGTGATGGCTGCACAGCAATGTGAACGCATTTGATGCCACTAAATTTTAGACTATGTGTATTAACTAGAAAAAGTTAAAATATTGTAAGTTCAGTATAAAGGAATAAGAAATAATAAACACCCCAATAGAGAAATGAGTAGACATGAACAGCTGACAAATGAAATAAATGGTTAATACACATGTTTTTAAATTTTAGTCTTACTAGAAATTAAGTACTTGGAAAGTTAAATGTGAGGCTGTATTTTTTAAATCAAATTTGGAACAGTTGATTATGTTGTTTTTAATTACCCCACGCAGGGTTTGTATGGAGAAGGGAAGTGGCACTCCCTAATCATGACTGAGATTGGAGTACAAATTGGTCCAACCATTATATGCAGCAATTTCACAGTATGATGAAAAGCCATCCACTGTGCAAGTCTCTTGATTCAGCAATCTCTCTCCTTGGAATTCATCCTAAGGACATAATTAGAAATGTGGAAAAAGGGGAAGCCGGGATGGCTCAGCAGCTTAAGCACTTACTTTGCAGCCCCAGGGGTCAAGAATCGAATCCCAGCCCCAGCACATGCGGCCCCATATGCCGAACTGGGTGTGCTTCCCATGTGGGAGGCCTCCAGCCCAGCTCTCGCTCTGAACAGCCCCTGCCCACCTGTATGGAACAAAACCACGTTGCAAACAGATGATATACAACTATGGAGACTGCTCTGGGCCCTCTCCCTTCTCTGTGTCTGTCTCTGTCTCTGTTTCTCTCTGTCTCTGTCAAAAACAATAAAATAAATCTTTTTTTTTAAATGTGGAAAAAAGTCTCCGTAGAAGAATGTCCATTGCATCATTGTTTATAACAGAAGACAACTGGAAAAAACACAGAAGTCCAATGGGAGATTAGTTAAGTAAAGAAGTTTGTTCGTACAATGGGGTGTTATACAGATACCAAAAAAAGACTTTATTGATATAAAAAAAATTGAGATATATTTTGTTTTAAGTGTGGTGACTATAGTTAATATTGCATGGCATATTTGTACATTGTTAAGAGAGTAGATTTTAAAAGTTTTCATCACAAAAAAAATGTGTAGCTATGTATGGTCATGAATGCTAACTAGATTTATTGTGGTGATAATTTTGCAATATATACAAATATCAAATCATTATGTTATACACTTGAAACTAATATAATGTTACCTGCCAATTACATCTCAATTAAAAAAAATGATATATTTGAAATGAAAAGAAAAAAGTCTTCACATAGAGTTATTATATTAATATACTTGTAGAAATATCTGGAAGAAGTATGGGAATATATAAAAAAGTGATTTATCTCTAGGTAGGTGAAGTTATAGTGATTTTTATTTTATTCTCTTTCTTATCCATATAGTTTAATTTTTTCAAATAAACATGTGCAATAAGAAAAAACAATAACATTCTTTTTCAAATAATTAGGCTACAAGGATGTTCATCATACTACCATTTATAACTTTAAAGAATAGAATAGAAATACTCTAACTTTAAAATAATAAGAAAATGGAGTGCTCTCTTCAGCAGCACATATACTAAAATGGATAGATAGATACTCTATCTGTAGTTTATCCTTCCAGTACAACAATACTCTGCACAGGAGAAAAATGTTCATGCTGTATTGCTGAGACCTAAAAAAAATAAGATGTTAAAAATATGTACACTGTTTATAGATGTAAGGAAACACACAATCCTCTCCCCAAATTTATCTCTTCTGAGTTTCCATAATGCCTTCTTCTCTTGTCCCTCCAGGCCCGGGGATGGTACCAGCTCTGCCTACCCCTGTCCTTAAACTCTGTCTGCTGCTTTGTAAATGGTCCCTTAAGTCTTTTCTTTCTTTCTTTCTTTCTTTAAGATTTATTTTATTGTTTTGACAGAGAGAGAGAGACAGAGAGAGAGAAGGAGAGCCCAGAGCAGTCTCCACAGTTGTATGTTATCAATTTTCAACATAGTTTCATTCCACACAGGTGGGCGCAGACCATGCAGAGTGGGAACCAAACTGGGGGCCTCCCACATGGGATGCACGCCCCAGTTCAGCATATGGGTTCACACGGGCTAGGGCCGAGACTTGACCCTCAGTCTCCTGGGCTGCAAAGCAAGCACTTAACCCACTGAGCCATCCCAGTATCCCCTCTTAACTCTTTTCAAATGATCCATTTTAAATGTGCTGTCTGCTCCCTGACAGGACACTGACCCATGTAGAGTTGTGGCCCAAACAGAACTCAGAAAGTCAGTATTGCAAGCTGTCATGAAAAGATGAAGAGACACTCTAAGGCCTTCTCTGCCACCCAGACATTCTCTTAGCCAGCATTCAGGGCCCTCACCTTCCCTAAAGCTCATGACCACTACGGATGCTTTCTGCCACAGGGAGATTCATCCATCTAAGCTCACTCCTGGCCTTGATGACCTTGGCGTTTGAATCCAGGCCCTGCTGCTTACAATCTGGGTGGTGTTAATGTTCCAATAGGATTTCTCTGACGTTTCAACGTGATTACATGGGTAAAGTGCTCAGCTCAAAATAATGGTTACTTCTGAGGCAAGATGTATACTTTTTATACACTGTAGTTTGCTTTGACCTTGCTATAACTTCCATTTTGAAAATATGGGAAGCTGGGATGGCTCAGTGGGTTGAGTGCTCATCTTGCAGCCCCAGGGTCCAAGGATCAAATCCCGGCCCCGGCCAGTGCAGACCCACATGCTGAACTGAGTTGTGCCTCCAGTTCAGGTCTCACTGGGGTGAGCTCCATGCAGGAGGCCCCCTGCCCGGTTCCTGCCCTGTGCAGCCCCACACCCACCTGTGCAATGAAGCTATGTAGAAAATTAATGATGTGCAACTATGGAGACTGCTCTGGGCCCTCCCCCTTCTCTCTGTCTCTTTCTCTTTCTCTCTGTCAAAAACAATAACTATAAATCTTTTATTAAAAAAATAGAAAAAAGACTTTTTAATAGTATTTAGTAGATTGCCTGTCATACAGAAAGTACTTAATAAATTTTCATTATTATTATCAACATTATCTCCAATGTCATCATCTCCGTATTTCAGATGTCTCTGGGCTCCCCACAACTTCAGTGGAGTGCCAGGCAGTCAACTTTGCTCAATATTACTCTGTGTGTTGACTGACTGACTATTAACCTCCTCTAAGGAGGTGCCCCTCGGTCTCCTGGTTCCCAGGTCTAAGCCCTACCTCTGCCTTCACATGACCATTTGCTGGTTCTTCATTTTCAGTTGTCCTGTGGGTGCTTTCTGTACACTTTATGTTGTACCTGCAGATATCTTTCCAGCCAAAGATATTGCAACTGTCCCAAGGCTAGTCCTCAATGCTAGGCCTTTCATGCCCAGCACTTGCTGTACCATGGCTGGAGCCCCCATCCCATGAACAGGCAGGGCTGCGTCCCAGGTGGGCATCGGGGATTGTTTGCTTTAGCTGGGGAAAAACCAGAGTCCCAGGACTAGGCTGACCAGATGTACCATTTTAATCGAGACAGAAAACAATGGTGCTGTCCCGTTTCAAACGGGACATCTGGTCAGCCTACTGACACCTTGAATTTAGCCCAGTGAGACTAAGCTGGCCATATATATACTGTTTGTTTGTTTTTAAGATTCATTTTTATTGTTTTTGACAGAGAGACAGAGAGAAGGGGGGAGGGGGCAAGAGCATTTTCCATAGTTGCACGTCATTAGTTTTCTACATAGTTTCATTCTGCAGGTGGACGCAGGGCTGCACAGGGCAGGAACCAGGCCAGGGTCTCACCCCAGTGAGAACTAAACTAGGGGCACTCCCCAGTTCAGCATATAGGTTTGCACAGGCTGGGGCCGGGATTTAATCCTCAGACCCCAGGACTGCAAGACAAGTGTTCTATGCGCTGAGCCATCCCAGAAATATATACTGTTTGAAACAGGACAGTACTGTTGTTTTCTGTCTCGTTTAAAATGATAGGTCTGGTCAGCCTACCCAGGACCCATCCTGACACAGATCAAGCAGAAAAAACATTTGGGATTTGATTATAACAATCCCACCTGATTCACTTCACAAACGCCTTTCACTCTCACCTCATGACACCCTGTCAACGATCCTATTCGCAGAGTAGACAGTGCTTTTCCCATTTTTCTGAGGAGGAATTGGAGCTCAGAGAGATTAAGACTTGCACAGAATTACCCAAGTAGGAAGTGACAGAGCGCAGATCAGAAGCCAGGTTTTCAGACTCCTTTATACCACACGTCTTTGGGGGATACAAACAAACCTTTCATCCTCTTTAGCAATAGCTCATGAAATTGAGGGGTTAGTTCTTCACAATTGATGGTTAATCAGAACCACTGAGGGGAAGCCAGGATGGCTCAGCGGGTTAAGCATTCACTTTGCAGCCCCGAAGTCCGAGGATCCAATCCCAGCCCTGGCCATAAGCTGAACTGAGGTGTGCTTCCCATGCAGGAGGCCCCCAGTTCAGTTCTCGCCCCCAAGTTTGACCCAGGACTCAAGGGGGCATGTCTCCCATGAGGGAGGCCCCCAGCCCAGTTCCTGCCCTGCATGGCTGCCGACCACCTGTGTGGAATGAAACCATGTCGAAAACTGATGACGTACAACTATGGAGACTGCTCTGGGCCCTCCCCCTTCTCTCTGTCTCTCTGCCTCTGTCTCTCTCTGTCTCTGTCAAGGACAGTACAATAAATCTTTTTTAAAAATCAGAACCAGTGATGAATTAATGATTCATCAGAACTTATAGCCCAGCTGGAGATACTCACACACAGTGCATGGCCCAAGGATACCATCCGAGCAGAAACAAGGGACTAAGGAACAAGCTGGCTGACTGCTCTGCTCCTCTCCAGGGGTTTCCTCAGGGAAGACAGGGTGAAGAGGGGCCGCCCGATGCACAGGGAGAAGCTGGGGTTCCTACAGAACGGCGTTTGAGACCCTGAACAAAATGGAAGCCCCACTGCCCGTCAAGCCACCCAAAATAATCATTTCTTCTACTTTTTGAGGCTTAGAATCATCCAGGAGCAACTCATGCTTCTATCCATTGATGCCCAAGTCCACTTAAGGCTTTAAGGTTGACGGGGAGGACAGGGAGAAAAGGGATCCACAGAGAAAAAGCAAAGTGACCTGAAGCTGCTGTGTTGCTGAGACCCCCCTCCAAGGCCCTCATGCGGGGGTCTCAGTTCTGGAGACAAAGGAAGAGGACTTGTCTGGATGTTTGGCCCAGGCCACCAAGGCAGGGAATGTCTGGCTGGGAAAAGCTGGACCAGCCCTTTGGTCTGAATCCTCTCAGGCCCTTCCTTGGGTCCCTGAAGGCAAGGGTGGAAATGACTTACCCAGAGGAAGCCTTGAGCCACCGTTTTAAGCACTTTACATATATGAAGTCACTTAATCCTCACAACAACCCAAAGATATTACGAGCTGCATAGACCATCATTATCCCATCTTACAGAGGAGACTGAGGCCCAGGGAAGAGGAAGGTGTTTGTAGAGCCAGAATTTAGAAGGCCAGCAGCCCAGCGCCAGGAGCCTTCCGTGTGCAGTGAAAATAAATCAACACCAATATTCTAGACTTTAGAGTTTTTCAAGTGTCTTCTCTTAGCCCTTGGGACCTTCACATAGAGGGAAAGCAGGTGTCTTATCAACTGGGGCCCAGAGAGGGGATGTGATGCCCCCAAGGTCATGTAGCTAGTGAGACGCACAGGGTACGTTCCGAGCCCCGGTCAGCGCGCCCCCCGCGCCGCTCTCCCCGGGGCCAGTGGGGGCACTGTCTGCGGCTCCCATGCCAGGGGGAGGGCAGCGGGGCGGAGCGGGTCGCGGCCTGGCGGCCTGGGCGCTGTCCGCGGTGCTGATCCTCCCGCCGCGCCCCTGCTCGCCCAGTGGCCGGCGGGCCCCCAGGGTTCCCCGTCCAGCTCCCAGGCAAAGCCGGCTCCGCGAGTGCGCTGGACCGCCGGGGTCCTTAGGCCTGGCTGCTGGGGCTCCCGGGGTTCCCCTCCCCCGCCCCGCGCCCCGCCCACTGCCCCGCCCCGCCGGGCCCAGGTCCCTCCCCTCCCCCCTTATCTCTCCCGCCCCCCCAGCTCCCCCCTACGGCTCGTTCGCCAGTTCCGGTCACGTTGCTGGGTGTTTACGCCGGGAGGCCTCCCCGGACGCCCCCTCAGCGCCTCAGATCGCCCCCAGAGCCCTGGCCCGACCGCCCCGCAGCCTCGCAGCAGCCGATGGCGCCGCAGCCGGGGCGGGCGCTGCGGAACCGCGGGCGCAGCTAGCGCAGGGAGGACGAGCGCCGCCCGCACCCGGCCCGGCCCGGACCCAGGGCCCCTCTGGCCTGTCGCTCCCGCAGGTCCCGAAGGTGAGGAGGTGGGTGGGTGTGTGGGGGGGGGAGCACGGCCCGAGCTCCCCCGGGAGGGCTGGCGCGGGGCTGGGCACCGCAGCGCGCCCGGGGGACAGGACCCACGAGCTGGCAGAAGTTGTGCCCCAGCGCCCAGACTCAGGCCCTTCCCGGCCCTGGCGGAGAGTCCAGAGCGGCTGAGGCTAAGCCGCCACCTCTTGCCACCTCCCACGGCACACATCCTCCTCCTGCCTACCTCTCCCTGTCCTCCCTGGTACCTCTCTTCCCCCTCCGCCTTGGGCTCCACACCACCCTCTTCTCCGGGAGTCATATTCCAGGAGTAATCAGGGCAAAACCTCAAGACTGAAGGAGGCGAGGGCTCATTTCCCCCCTACGTCCCACTCCATGTCCCTGGACCCTCAGCTTTGCTGAGGTTGGGGGTCCTGGGATTTTCAGTGGAGTCGGGGAGCCATAACTCGGGGTATTGGAGGAGGAAGGCCCTGGAGTGGATGGACCACAAGACCCCTAGAGAAGGTGGTTCCACCACTAGCCAAGTGACCCCACTTTACTGACAGTCCCAGACGCTGACTTCTTGTTCCCCACTTAAGTGCCCAGGAGAGACAAGGATTTGGGGCTGAAGGGGAGGATTGCTTAATACATGCACTTCCTTACCCTGGTGACTGCCAGTAACCCTCAGCGCATTCTCCCTGTTGCGCGTTGCAATATTCCTTGTGCTCCCGTTCCATGCAAGGAATTCCTGGAGACAAGAACCTGCCCTCAGGAGGCTTCTGGCTTAGAGCAGAAAACACACACACGCACTACATGGGAGGATGCTTGAGGGACACAGTGGCAGGAGGGAGCCATTCCAGTGTGCTGGGGTCCAGGAAAGGCTTCCTGGAAAAAGGGAGCCTCTAAGCAAGGTGGCAATCCCGCAGGGTTCACGGAGGCAGAGGTAGGAAGTGAGGGATGTTTGTGGGTATGAGGAGACTTTGTTGTGAGAGCAACATGAGGTGGAACCCAAAAGAGGAGGTCAGACTACACATGGGAAGTGCCCTGCGATTGGGAAGAGCCTGAAGTGCCAGGGGAAGCACCCAGTGGAGGGCACTGTCAGCTTTGTATATTGTGCCCATTGACCAGTCCCAGCCTGTTTCCTTATCTGTGGAGTGGCTGTACACACCAATGGAACCTTCTATGTAGGGTTGTTGTGAAGATAAATGAGTTAATCTATGTAAGAACAGTGCCAGCCACTTATAGTATAACAACGATTGCCTGGACCATGATATCATAAATCTTCTGTATTACTACCTGTGCGTCCATATCTGAGGAAGAATTCTTGACTTCCTGCTCTCTCTCCTACCCCAGGCCTCAGAGTCAGGTAGTTAAGAGCAATAACAACTAAGAAAAGTAAAAAATGTTCTAATTCATTTACTGACTCATTTATTACCATGATTGTCCCACCTAATAATATACCTGCCTTGGCAATTAGAATAATAAAATAAGCTTCACATTCTCCTTGAAACAAGAAGCCACACTTACAGAATTTGAACAAAATGTGTGTATTGAGTGTTCAGAACAGCGCCAGGATGTTTGTTGACTCAAAAAATATTTTCAGTCCCGAAGAGAAAAGAAAGACTACGAATGACATAGAAACTGGGACAAGAGGTGCAGTCAAGGGTGAGGGATGGCAGATAGTGCAAACTCCACGCAAGCAGAAAGCAACAGTCTTCAGTTCTGGTGCATCTGCCTACTGGAGAGACGGGGCAGCCAACGGCCAGAGACACAGCAGATTAGAAGCAGGGGAGTGGTTAGCCACCGAAGGAAAGATTGGATTAGAAGAGTGATTTTCAGAATTTTCTCCCAGGAATTTGTATGCACAAGCCCACCTACAAGAGGAGTTAAAACAGCAAAGCCTCCAGCCCTGCCCCTTATACCCAACCCTTTTGGCAACATCTGAGACCCCCTCCTCAGAACTCTGGGCTTCCATGGAGCAAATTTGAAAATTGCTGGTTGAGATGGTTCTGAAGACTCTTTGGAGCCTTAAGGGCTATGATTTTGTTACTTTCTGTGGTCCTTCCAATGCAAAGAACAGTAAGAACTAGAGAGAGGAGAGAAGCAATGTCCTACTTGCCAAGTCAGCTGTAGGCAGATAGCTGGAAAGGAAAGTGGGTACCTGGAAGCCTCAAGGAGACAAGCAGGAGGTGAAGTCATTTTCAGGGACCAGCTAAGGCCTTAGAGCGGGGGTGGAGAACCTATGGCATGCGTGCCCAAAGTGGCACTCGGAGCAATTATTTCGGCACGCGGAGCTGTGAATACCATTTAAAAAATTATTGTTTATGCTCTTATAGACATAAAAATAATCGATACCTCTATCTCACTCGATGGGTTGGCACACGAGTCGAGCGAGTATACTCTTATTTCATAAACTTTGGCACTCAATCGCCAAAAGGTCCGCCACCCTTGCCTTAGAGAGTCAGCACTGTGCCAGGGCCAGACACTTTGTTTACTGCTGGGGAACTGAATGCAGCAGGCTCCTCCAACCAACCTCCGCAAGGGGGAAGGTATTTGTAACTTTCGGATGAGAGGCGCGTCAAATGGACTTGAAGGGGGTGCTGGGATAGCTCAACAGGTTGAGTGCTTACCTTGCAGCTGCGAGGTTCGGGGATTGAGTCCTGACTCCCGCCGGTGCAAACCCACATGCTGAACTGCAGTGAAGGTTCTCGCCTCCCATGCAGCAGGTTCCCTGTTTGGTTTCCGCCCCACACGGCCCCACATCCACCTGTGTGGAATGAAACCGTGTCACAACTAATGATGTACAACTATGGAGACTGCTCTGGGCCCTCCCCCTTCTCTCTCTCTCATCTTCTCTCAACAATAAAATAAATCTCAAAAAAATTTTTTTAAAGAACTTCAAATTAACTATAACTCTGCGTCATGGGTCCTTTTTATTCAATTTCTTTCAATGAACTTTTTCATCAAGTAGGAAAATTAAAACAAAGAGCTAGGAGCACTGGGAAGAGGCAGGCAGCAGAAGCAGTACAGTTCCTGTGGTAGTCGGGACAGGAGACAGAGTAAGGGGTGACCTTGTGACCTGGGTGGTAGGCCTCTCAGTCTGGGTGTGGGGAGAAGATAGAGCTGATAGCTCTCACTTTCAGCTGCCATGGGACTGGACCCAGTCCTGAAGCCAGAAGGTTCCAGGGCTGCATTTTTTTTTTAAAGATTTATTGGTTTTGACAGAGACAGAGAGAGACAGAGAAAAGGGGGAGGGCCCAGAGCAGTCTCCATAGTTGTACCTCATCAGTGTTCGACAGGGTTTCATTCCACACAGTGGGTGGGGTTGCGCAGGGCGGGAAATGGGCCGGGGGCCTCCCACATGGCAGGCACTCTGGGCTGCATTTCTATGTTAAAACCTGACATTTTCCTGGGTTGGGCCTCCCAAGTACATGTGACTTCCCAGCCACACAGAGAAATCTGTGTTGTCCCTGGTTCCCTCTTCTCCACTCCATCTCCCGCCATCCTCCGAACAAGCTAAACAATAACGTCTAAGAAAGAATTTTTGCCAAGATCGTTTGTGACCCAAATTTCTGCCCTGAGAAGAGCAGCTTGCCTAGTTGGAAGCAAATACTCAAATCCTTCTGG
Organism: Craseonycteris thonglongyai; assembly: GCA_004027555.1. Taxonomy (NCBI): domain Eukaryota; kingdom Metazoa; phylum Chordata; class Mammalia; order Chiroptera; family Craseonycteridae; genus Craseonycteris; species Craseonycteris thonglongyai. The sequence continues at coordinate 71,329 of PVKE010002133.1, forward strand.
GCAGGCGCGGAAAACAGCTGGTTGGCTCAGCCTGCCCCTGTGGCCAGGGTCCAGGCTCCAGGGCTGTGTGGAAAAGGGCGTTGACACCCATAACATTTGCATCTCAGCAGCCGGGAACAGACGTTTTCTTTCTTCATCACAAGCAGAGGCCCACACACCTTCATCCTCCAGTTGCACACATAGCAGACATACAGATTCAAGGAGAGCAAGAACCCACACACACGTGCATGCACACGTATGTGCACTCCTTGAGGCATGAACACAGGCACACACGCCCCAACACACACTTTCAATACAGTGACATAGGATGTGAGGGCGATCTGGCTGCGACATCTGTCACCCCATTGATCGCCAGGGTTGATTCGGCTGATCTGGCTGGCTAGGCAGGTGTCCCCTTCCTCCCTCACGGCTCCATGTGCGTCCCTCCTGAAGCTGCGCGCTCGGTCGAAGAGGACGACCTTCCCGATAGAGGAGAGGACCGTTCTTCGGTCAAGGGTATACGAGTAGCTGCACTCCCCTGCTAGAACCTCCAAACAAGCTCTCAATACAGTGACATAACTCACCTGTTCCTCTCATAATACTTGACATGTTTCTCCTTGTTCGACTCCCTTTTTATTTACTTCTTTATTTATTATTTGTATTTACTTTGGAGAGAGAAGGGGGAGGGCCCAGAGCAGTCTCCATAGTTGTACATCATTAGTTGTGACACAGCATCATTCCACACAGGTGAGTGAATGTGGGTCCATGTGGGGTGAGAACTGAACTGGGGTCTCCGCATGGTTGCTGAGAGCCTTCGCCGCCTAGCCATTCCAGGGGTTACCAGTTGTGCCGCCGCTCAGCACATGGGGTTTGCAGGGGCCTAAGGGCTGGGAAGTGAACCCCAGACCTCACAATTGCTAGGCAAGTGCTCATAGTTCAGAGCGATCCCAACTTCCCTCCACTTTATATTCATTCACATTACCCAGTAGGTTTCTTTTATGGTTTCTATCATGGATTGTAATTGTAAACATTTTTGTATTAGTATCTGTCTGTTTGATGCAGTATGTACTTGTTTGATTCTCTTCGTCCTGTGAGCTCCATGAGAACAAAGATACTGTTTTGGTCACCACAGTGATGCTGATACTTAGCATAGCAGTCAGCAATAATAAATCACTGGATGAATGAATGACAGACAAATGGACAAATCAAGGCAGGGATTAACCTACTGACACATTGAACGAAGAAGGGATATAGCACTGATTCAACCAGACTCTGCTAAGCGCTGTACTTTTTTTTAATCTCATTTAATCCTCAGCTATCCTAGGACTCTTACTATTAATAGCCCCATTTTACATAAGGGGGAGAAAGGTTCAGAGAGGTTAACTTTCTTGCCCAAAGTCACACAGCAGGTAGCTGAAAGACCCAGGATTTAAACTCAGGATTGTCCTCAATGTAAATATTGGGAACATTCTTCGGATTCAAAAGATTTGGTTGGAGAGTTTCAACATAGTTCCATTTCACATAGGTGGATGTGGGGCTGCACAGGGTGCAAACCAGGGGCCTCCCACGTGGGAGGCACGCCCCCGTTCAGCATATGGATTTGCACAAGCCAGGGCCGGGACTCGATCCCTGGACCTTGAGGTTGCAAGGCAAGCACTCAACCTGTTGAGCTATCTTAGCACGCCCCATTCCTCTTTTTAAAAGGGACTCCACCACCTGCCTTCAGCTCAAAGAGTCAGTATTAGTGAAACATTCGTCAGATCTTCCTCCTCCATGACCTAGAAGAACCCAGAGAAATGGAGTTGAATCAGGAGAGGGTGTGCCCAGAGCCACCCTGAGGCCCTGCCAGGTGACACTCACTCTTGAGCTGGGATGCTTACAGGTAGTTCCTCCACTCCACAACTCTCAGTATAGCCATGAGCAAACCCAGAGCCCAGAGCGGGAAAGTTTGCCTAAAGTCACACAGCTGGGTGAGAAGCATGTTAGAGCCCATCTCGTCTCTCCTTACTGCTTTTGCTGCTCTATGGTTTTTCCCTTTGAGAAGTAGAAGAGACCATGGGGCAGGAGTAGGAAGCCATTTCCCTCTGGACCTCGGATTCTTCGCCTGTTAAATGGGAATAGTGACACTTCCCTGCCAACACACCCCCTTGTTCAAAGCTTCGGTGAATGAATACAAAGGAAATGACTGCAGTGGCAGAATCGGGGACCTGGTGGCAGCAGGACCCCAGAGTGGAGGAGACGGTGAGGGATCTCAATGCAGATGGGCCCAGAAGGTGCAGGTTCACTTTGTCATCCTCCCCAGGTGGGGCCCAGGCCTGGGTTTCCATGGATACCATGTCCCTGGAGCATCAGATCCAGAGTGTGCAACGCCACATCAGCTTCCTGAAAAAAGAGCAGATGGCCCTGCTGCGAGACCTGCACCTGGAGATCCTGAGGCTGCAGAAACGCTGCTCAGGTGAGACCCGGAAGATGCTGGGAGGGGGGTGGGGCCGGCCGGGGACAGTTGTCCTGCCTGATGAGGGGCCCAGCGTGAGCCTCCCTCACCTCACAGCAATGCTGCCGGGTGGGTGTCCATTGCCCCACCTTCTGGATGAGGAAACTGGGTCTTGGGGAGATGAGATACAAGTTTCAGGGCAAAGGGCTCTAGTGTAGTAAGTAGCAGAGGGAAACCTGGGAACCATTCCCGGGAATTTCCTGTCCTTTTCCATGACATGTTCTTCAAGCACCTCCCAGCCCTAGGAAGTCCTCAGTCTCGTGGGGGAGACACACACACACAGGAAATACTAAGATTATGCAAAAAACACAGTACCAATGGGAGTTCCTGGGTAGGATCCTGTCCCGCGTGAGGCGTGGATAATGGAGGACACCAGGCATTGGGCTCCCCAGCAGCAGAAAGCGTCTCCACTCTCTGAAGACTGAGGATTTATGCTGAGATACTGTGGGGGAATAAGACTAGAGAAGGCATAGCAACGACAGGAACCGCACGGCCAAGCGCCGACGTCAGAAACCAAACGCTCAGGGAAGGTTCTGTTTGGTGGATAAAGCTGGGCTTAAAAGAGCCTGGTGAGAGAGATGGCTGGAGCCAGAGCATGAGAAGCCGTGACAGATGTCAGCACGGCTAAGAAGTCTGGCCTGTCCGCCTGGGGAGTGGGGAGCCCAGTGAAGGTTCTGAGCAGCACCGTGCTGCATTAAGAAAATCCATCTGGCGGTCGTATGGAAGATGAGTTGGAGCGACAAGAAGGCAGGGAGGCTCATGACAGTGCTGATGAAATGGCCCAGAAGCCAGACGAAGTCTCAGAAATAGGAGGACCCAGTGGGAGGCAGATAGGAGGAAAGCACTTGGCAACTGATTGCATTTGTGAGCAGGGCAGAGAGACGCACCGAAGACAAAGCTAAACCCTGGGCCTGACCTCCCTCCTGTACCTTAGGCCTCTCGTTGGCCTGGCTCTGGCCCAAGTGCTCACTCAGGCTGAGTCTCCAAGTTCAGGCTTTTGAGCCAATGACTCACAGAGTGTCTCAGCTGGAACTGCCCAACCTCCTCATTGTACACATGGCTAAACTGAGGCCCAGAGAGAGAGCAAGAGAATCACACATGATGTCGGTGGCAGAACCAGGATTAGAACCCAGAGCTCAACTCCCAGTCCTGCGTACAAATTCCTGCACCTTCTCTCCCCAAGATGCTCAGACTTCTACCTCTCTTCCAGCTCCTCCCTCCTCACGGGAGGCTCCCCATTCCCCAGAGAGAAACTGAGGCCCAGAGGGTTGGAGCGACCTGCCTGGCTTCTCACTTTAGCACGAGAAACGGGTGCTGACCCAGCCCCCACCGCCTCCTCTGGGTCCATATGCAGCTTCAGCGGCCAATTCCAAGGCCAGGCGCCCCACAGTCTCTGCCACGGCCGGGAACACAGCAGAGGCCACCACACCAGCTCACCCCTGCCTGGTGCCACATTTTCTTTGCAGTAACATTAAAGGAAAATCGAGACGCATGAACCCTAAGGCCCTACTGCTCTTCCTTGTCATTTATTTTTTGCTTTGCCCTATTTCTGAAGATCTGGGTCCTTCCATTCAGATAACAGGCCAAGATCCCAAGGAAGCATACGACATGCTTGTCCAACCTGCGGCCACGGGCCACATGCGGCCCCAAGAGAGCTTTGAATGTGGCCCAACACAAATTCATAAACGTCCTTAAAACACAGGAGACTTTCTTTTTAACTCATCAGCTATCGTTAGGGTATCTGATGTGTGACCCCAGACAATTCTTCCAGGGTGGCCCAGGGAAGCCCCGGGGTTGGACACCCCTGGTGTATGAGGCAGGCAGAGAGGGCCCTTGCCCCCTCCCCCTTCTCCAATGGGTGTGGCGCCGAAGCTCCCTGGTTATTGATTAAGGAGATAAAAATAACTCTGGGCTGAAACGACTGAATAAGGCCCTCCCTTCAAGGAATGCAGGAGTGAGGAGAAAGGAGCAGAACAAAAAAGATTTAAGGAAAAAAAAGTAAATTCAGGAGGGCCCCAGCAGCTGGGGAGAGGGGAGGGGAGGGGCTGGGGTCGGAGCCCAGGGGACAGGGCTGCAGGGAAAGCCTGCCGGAAAAGGGGTGACAACTCAGAATGAAGGGCCTGTGGGTGGGGCGTGATGGGGCAGCTGGGTGATAGCAAGAACTGCCCCCCTCTATTCAGCACTGACTCAGCCTTGGGCTGAACCCTCTTTTCATTTTCTTGTGTTTAATCCCAGCAACAGCCCCTGGGGAGGCAGGTGTGATTTTGTTTCCCATTTTGTAGATTCGAAAACAGGCTGAGAGAGGTGCTGTCCTTGGCCCAAGGTCACACAGTGTACCTCATCTCACAGCACGTTTATCTACACCTTGGGGACTGTGACCAGAGGACGAGCAGGGAGGTTTGATGGACTGAGGAGTGGGGCCCCGAGGGGATCCTATGCCCTCTCCCCCAACTCTTGTGCTTAAGGGTGAAGGAAAACCCAGCCCACAGTGAGTGCACAGCCCAAGTGTCCTGGGCTATGTCCCTGAGTCTAGTCCGGGGTCCCTTGGGCTACAGAGCAGGGCCTTGGAGGAGGGGCCAAGTTGGCCCCAGGAAGCCCTGGGGGTGGAGGCCTCAGCGACATCTCAGGGGCCCCAAGGAGGAGGGTCAAGCTACGGTCACAGCGAAGGCCCAGGCACCCCAGTTCTCTGTCTCCTAGCACTGGCTGACCTCCCCAGGGAGGGCCCCTCCAGCAGAGCCCCTGGTCCCTGGAAGAGCTGGGAGAGGGCAGAGCGGAGGGGCAGGCAGAGGGCCCACAGGCGGTCTGTGTGGGTGCTGCTGCTCTGTGGTCGTCCTGGAGATGTGTTCCCTGTCCCCACCCCAGGTCCACCCCTCCTCCCTCGGCACTAGGCTGCCCCCTTGCATGCACACACAGGTGCTCCTGAGTGAGTGCCCTCACCATCGGTGACCCCCTCCCTCGTGCCCCTCCCCCAGCTCCCGGTGGAGTTGGGGGTGTGGGGGTAGGACTGGAAAAGCGTCTGGCTCAGCAGGCTGAAGGGTGTGGCGTTCTGGCCTGTAAGGAATGGGAGCAGGGAACACAGGCAGGCCGACAGGTGGAGGCTGGGAGGCCAGTGCCCAGGAGGAAACTGCTCCTGCGCCCGTGCCCTTGGGCTCCTCCTTGGAGGCCCAGCTCCGCTCCCTGCCACTCAGGGCCAAGCCAAACACCATGCCAAGTATTATACCAGGCAGGCTCCCTAGCACCAGGTGGTGCTGTCCTCCCCAAAGCCCCCAGCTCTGCCCTGTGAACCATGGTGGAACCAGGCATCCAGGGCTTGGGAAGGGGCAGGGCTGATGTTAATGGCACAGCAGTACTGGCTGTGAAAACAGTGAGACGCATGTGTCCTAAAGCAAATGGCCACGACTCTGAGTCCCCCTCCCATGGTCCCAAGCAGCCCAGGACTCCACCCTTCCCAGATCAACCAGCTAAACACTAAAGCCGGGAGTCCAACCTTTGGGCTTCCTTGGGTCACACTGGAAGAATTGTCTTGGGCCACATGTAAAATACACGAACACGAACAATAGCTGATGAGCTCAAAAATATGTAGCAAAAAAACCTCATCATGCTTTAAGAAAGCTTACGAATTTGTGCTGGGCTGCCTTCAAAGCTGTCTTGGGCCACATGTGAGCCATGGGCTGAGGGCTGGACAAGCTTGTACTAAAGGGTCTTCCAGAACTAGGCTGACCAGGCATACTGTTTTAAAGACTTATTTTTCCTTTTTTCTTGTTTATTTTAAGATTTGTTTTATTGTTTTTGACAGAGACAGAAAGAGAGAGAGAGAGAGAGAGAAGGGGCAGGGCCCAGAGCAGTCTAGTCTACATAGTTGTACGTCATCAGTTTTCCACATGGTTTCTTTCCACACAGGCAGGTGGGGGCCGTGCAGGGCGGGAACTGGGCTGGGGGCCTCCTGCATGGGAAGCTCACCCCCTCGAGCCAGGGCCAAACCAGGGGTGAGAACCGAACTGGGGGTCTCCCACATGGGAAGCACACCCCAGCTCAGCATATGGGTCTACACAGTCTGGGGCCAGGATTTGATTCTCAGACCCTAGGGCTGCAAAGTGAGCACTTAACCCACTGAGCCATCCTGGCTTCCTCACCTTTTTTTATCGTTCGAGAGAAAGTGAGAGGGCAGCCCAGAGCAGTCTCCATAGTTGTACATCATTAGTTGTGACACAGTTTCATTACACACAGGTCGATATGGGACCACACAGGGCAAGAACCAAACTGGGGGCCTCCTGCATGGGAGGCAGGAAACTTCACAGCCATCCCTGTGGTTACCAGTTGCGCCACAGTTCAGCATATGGGTTTGCACAGGCTGGGGCCGGGATTCGATCCCTGGACCTTGTAGTTGCAAGGCAAGTGCTCAGCCTGCTGAGCTATCCCGACATCCCTGCCATACCATTTTAAACAGGACAGAAAACAATAGTACTGCTCCATTTGGAACAGTACGTAGGGTCAGCCTAGTCTCACTGGGCTAAATTCAAGGTGTCAGTAGGCTGACCATGTGTCCTGTTCCGTCCCATTTAAAATGGTACATCTAGGGGAAGGTAGGATGGCTCAGCAGGTTATATGCTCACTTTGCAACCCCAGGGTCCAAGGATCAAATCCTGGCCCCGGACCATGTGGACCCATATGCTGAACTGGGGTGTGCTTCCAATGCAGGAGGCCCCTAGTTTGGTTCTCGCCCCTGGTTTGACCCCTGGCTCAAGGGGGGCATGCCTCCCATGCGGGAGGCCCTCAGCCCAGTTCCTGCCCTGCGCGGCCCCCACCCACCTGTGTGGTACGAAACTGTGTCGAAAACTGATGAAGTTCAACTATGGAGACTGCTCTGGGCCCTCCCCACCCCCTCTCTCTGTCTCTCTCTGTCTCTGTCAAAAACAATAGGATAAATCTTTAAAATGGTACATCTGGTCAGCCTATCCAGACAGCTCAGATTGGTTGGCATGCTCAATATTTGTACATCACCTCTGGGAAGGGGCAAATACTCCCCCCGCCCCAAAAGCAAGCCAGGCTTCTCAACCCCACCGCAGTTGAACTAACCCCCAAATCCAAGCTACACAGCTTGCATTGGAAAGATCTATGTGCTTAGAACCAGGGAGATCAGGCTCAAGCTATGCCCTGGCATCTTTCTCCATCTCTTCCCCTCCCTGGCTGTAGTAAGTAGGTGAAGAGGTGTGGGAGGGGAGCTTTGAACGGTTTCTAAGGATTCTTACTGCCATTTTTACTGGGCTGTGATCCCTGATCTGTCAGGCTCACTCTCCCTGTCTCTCTCTCTCTCACACACACACATGCAACTGCCTTTTCTTTTCTCTCCCCCCAGAACTGACCCATGATCTGGAGATGAGAGAGGACCAATCTCACCAGCAAGGTAAGAGAAGGGTGACTGGCTTGGAATTATGGGGCCCCCTAGGTCACCTTTTCCCCAGCACTGAGTAGGATCCAAGGCCTCTCTGCCCCCCGTCCAGACGTGGGATTGCTGAGCACAGTGCAGGTGTCTGCCCGCTTGGCCCCTCTGCCGGAGGACCTTGTACAGTGGGCGACCTGCACCCCCATACCCAGTGCCCTCTATCCATGTCTTTGGCCAAAGTAGGAAATGAAAGCAGGAAGGAGGTGGTGTCCAGGAAGTGCACGTGGCCGAATTCATTCCTCTCTGTCACCTACCTCCTCAGTCCTCCCCATCCTGGCACAAGTAATTCCCATGGTCACCGTCCACTTCCCGCAAGATGCTGAGTGTTAACATGCAACGCGATGGCAATATGGTGACTTCAACGACTGTAGCCTAGATGAGGAGCGAAGAGACACATGCACATTAGCACCCCCTTCATTGTACAAAAGCAGGACTTCTTGCCAAGGCAGCAATTCCAATGAAGGATTTTTTTTTTTTTTTGCAGATGATTACTTCATCCATAAAATGGTGTGGGGGCGGGGGGAGATGGTATTCAGTGGGTATAAAGTTTCAGCTTTGCAAGATGAGAAAGTTCTAGAGATCTGTTGCACATTGTGGGTCCACTTAAAAACTGTTAAGATGGTAAATTTTGTTGTTTTTTTAACCACAATTTTATTTATGTATTTTTTAAAAGATGTATTCTATTGTTTGACAGAGAGAGACAGAGACAAGGGGGAGGGCCCGGAGCAGTCACCACAGCTGCACATCATTAGTTTTGACATAGTTTCATTGCACACAGCCACATAGGGCGGGAACTGAACTGGAGGCCTCCCACATGGGAAGCTCACCCCTGCAAACTGGGGGCCTCCCACATGGGGAGCATACCCCAGGCAGAACCGAACTGGGGCCTCCCACATGGGAGGCACACCCCAGTTCAGCACGTGGGTCTAACCAGGCAGGGCTGGACTCAATCCCCAGACCCCTGTAGCTGTAAGGCAAGGGCTCAACCCACTCAGCCATCCAGCATCTCCCACAATTTTTTTTTTTAATGGAAGGGGTTGTTGCATTGCTGATCTTAATCACCAGATTATATGAGCTCTGAGATCTAGGACTGGGTGGTACCCCTTTTCTCAAAGTGCAAGACACATTACCTGACATGGAGTGGGACTCCATAAATGCATAATTAAAAACAAGTCATAAAAATCATTTTTCTTAGCCAGGAGAGATTTAAGAATGGGCTCCTGCCGTATGGATGTGTTGCTTATAGATCAAGAGCTTAATGACAAGACTTAAGGATGGGGAAGGCTCAAAGTTTAAAGTAAAATGTTAGGAGTCCTATAAACTGTATTCATGCGTAGAGATCTAAACATGTATGGACTTATAGGAACTCCACTTCTTTAAGTGGGAACCACGGGCAACCTCCTGGTGCCTAGGTACTTGGGGGAAGGGGGCACACATCCCAGACACCAAGTAAGGACAGTGCTGTGACCACGGCAGCTTTCACTTCACCTGCTACCCTTCTTCCAAAAGGGTTTTGGGGGGTATCTGAGTTTAAGGCACTGCCCCAGTGCCCTGGTTTTTGTTTTCTCTCTCAGTGGGCTTGAGAGCTCTTTGTTCTTTTTCCAGAGTCACCTTTTACCTACCTTTTGTCACCTTTCAGCTACCTGTGTCCCTGTACTCACTCACATGTGTCAATCTTGGGATACTGTTCCTGCTGAAATGGAGCTTTGTGGTACAGGAGGCAGGGACCCTCCACTCCAAGGGTCCTTTAGAATCACCTGGGAAGATTTAAGAAGTGCCAGCTCCAATCCCAGAGATTCTGATTCAGCTGGTATTTGGTAGGGCCCAAGAAACTGTTTTTTAAAGTTTCTGGGTGGTTCCAGTGTACAGGATTGAAATCCAATGCGGTGAGCACAGGCAAACAAAACACAAGTAAACAAAAAGTTACAGAGTGTACTAAATGCTCTATGAAGGAGAGAAGGTGGGGGCACACTGACTTCCCATTGCTTTCAGTCCCTTGCCCTTGCATGTCTCTCCTGCCACAGGACATTTGCACAAGTTGTTCCCTCTGTCTGAAGCACTCTTCTCTCCCCTCATCACTATTTAATTCCTACTCATTCTTCAGCCCAAGCGGCTCTCCTGCTGAGGATTCTACGATTAGGTCACATTCTCATGGTCCAGTCATGGCACTGGCACAAGGCACACGGCACAGACGCAACCTCACCTTCGTTTGTGACGCTTGCTGTAAAACTTCAGGAGAATTTCTCATCCACCATATCCCCAGAGCGTAACGCGGTGCACATAGTAAGGGCTCAACAAATAGTTGTGGGGTGATTAATGGTCAGGGCGGGTTTTGCATTTAAGCTGAAACCTGAAGAATGAGAGAGTTCAGTTTAGGGGGGAAAAGAAGGCTGGTGTAGCGGTGGGGAGCGCAGGGCGGTGGGGAGGCGCAGGGCGTGTTTAGGAAGATGGGTGCGCTGTGCAGGTTCGGCCCGGCGGGGACTGCCACCGCTCCCTTCCGCGTATCTCCCCGTTCCAGAGGCGGCGTCCCGCGAGCTGGAGAACAAGTGCCGCGCGCTGGAGGCTCAGCTGGCAGCGCGGACGGCGGCCAACGCCGAGCTGCGGCGGGAGGTGGCGCAGCGCGAGGCGCTGGTGTCGGCGCTGCGCTGCAGCCTGCGCGCCGAGGAGCGCCGCTTCCTGGAGGAGCTGCGCCGCCGCAGCCACCGCGCCACCGTGCTGGGCACCGAGCTGCAGAAACACACCGAGGCGGCCGCCTACCTCTCCTGCCAGCTGCACGCCGCGCGTCAGAGACTGCAGACATCGCGCCCGGGCCCCGTGGCCTCGGCCACCGAGCCCGGGCCCCGCCGGCGCGCTCCCCGGGCCCGCCGCCCGCCCGCCGCGGAGGCCGCCGCCAAGCGCCCCGGCCGGGACTGGGCCGCCTGGGACCGCGCGGCCGGCGCCCTGGACGCCGCCGAGCCCATGCCCGACCCCGCGCTCTTCCTCTGCGCGCGGAGGCCCCCGCGGCCCAGCGGCCGCAGCCCACGCCCGCCGCCTCCCCAGGAGCCCCCGGACCAAGGCCAGCCCCCGGCCGCACCCAGCCGGCCCAGTGCGCCCGGGGCCCCGGAGTAGGCACGCGGTGGCAGGGTGGCGCGTGCGGGAGGAGGCCCCCGGCTAGGGACGCGCGCAGGCAGGTCCTGGGGGCCGAGAGGGCCGGCCCCTCCTCCAGGGACCGGGCGCAGGGGGCCCCCGCCTTTTGTATTTCCCAACGTTTCCAAAGCTTCGAGCTCGCCCCTCCGCGGGGCTCCACGAGTGCGCCGTTGGGGTAGAGGACTAGCGGTAGTCCTTACCTGGTTCCTACCCCGCCTCGGGGAGGGCTCACGCCAGGCCTCGGGAAGCTGACAATCGTTTGGTGGGGAGGGGAAGGCTGGGCTGGCTACGGAAAGGAACCAGAGGGGCACTTAGCACGTCCTAGACCTTCCCGCCCTGCTTTCCCGCCCCCAGCCCCGCACGGCTGCCCTTCCCGCCAAGCCTGCCTTCTAGGAGAGGTGGGTTCAGGGGCTAGAGGCTGGACCTTTTTCCTCGGAAGCCGCTTCTCCTCCCCCTACCCTGCAGATAGGTCCTTGCAGGTGAGAATCTAACACTTTAGAAGACACCTCCACCCAGAGTCGCTGGTGGGGAAAGTGGCCTGATGGGAGTTTGAACTTCTGGAAGGGAGCACCCACAGACCCTTAGGGAGGGTTACAGTTTGGGGTTGGTGGCGGAGCCTGGTCTAGAGCTATCTCCAGCTCAGTTCCTCCACGCCACGCCAGCTGAGAGAGTTAGACTGGGAACTGCGCCACGGAAGTGAGCATCCCCCGGGAATGAGTTGTCAGGCCTACGGAAGGGCAGAAACTGCCTTCGGGAAGGTCGTCCTGAAGGTGCCCTGGGTGTTTCCTAGTCCTGTTTATTGGTGCTAATTTTGCCCAGCTTCCTAATGAGCTGAGTGCACCCAGAGGCTGGAAGAAGGGCCCTGAAGTCCCTGGCCAGGTCCCCTCCAGGGCTGCCCCCAGTTGTCAGATCTGACAGTGATGGGTGCTCCGTGCCCTCACTCTAGGTTGGGGAGTGGTGACCTGGAAAAGGGAATGCCCCCCTCCTAACTGCATTTCTCCCCAACTCCCCTCTTGACCAAAGGCAGTTCCCATCCATCTCCTTGCCTTCACCCCAAGCCCAGCCTGGTAGAGGACCGTCCCCGCCCCCTGCTCCCTCCCCTTCCCACCATCCCTCCGTTGGTCCTGCTTCCAGTCCTAAGTGCCTGTGAGGTCTTCCAGGGGTTACAGAGGGAAGACATGGGGCAGGGAGAGAGCGTTACCTCACGGACAAACACCCCATCCTGGCAGGTCCTGACCCTGGCTGAGCTGTCTGTGTGTCACCCGGGGATCCCCATCACAGCCCCCATGAGGAAGAGGGAGAGAAGTCCCCACGCATATCCTCTCACTGTGTTAGAGGGAGCGGGAGATCGGCCAGAATCCGCAGCCCACACGAACGTCCCTCCCCAGCCTGCAGCAGCACGGGCCGCAGGACTGCCGAGCCTGCCTGGTCTAGCTGGCCTGACACCCACAGGTGCAGAGCCCAGCGTGTGGGTGCCCTTGGGACAGACCGTACTCTCCAGTCTAACTTGGGCCACAGGAGTGGGCAAGGGTCCTTGCTCTGCCTGCCCCTCCCCCCACTCCCCCAGTCTCTGCTTGTGCCTCTGCTCTGTCTCCCCTCAAGTGTGTGACTCCCCATACCCTCGCCCTCTCACCTTCCCTTCAGTGTCTGTGTAAGGAGCCCCCTCTCCCCTCTTGGCTGCACTCACTGAAGGCCCAGAGGACTATGGGAAAGAGGGAAAGGGTACCTGTCTGGAGGCGCCCTCCGGGACCCTCATCTCCCACAACCACACCTTTAGGGTGAACAGGGTGACTTAGTTTCGTCATCAGTTCTACAGAGATGAAGTACTTGACCCACCCACCCACTAAAAGCCATAACTACACCCACCTGGCCTCCCCCCAGCTCTATAGCAATAGCCCCCTTTCCCCCATCCCTCCCGAACCCCAGGTGTCTGGCTGGGGACCCCTACCACACCCCCAACCCCAGGGATCCTCAGGTGACCTGCCTGCCTCTCCCCAAGTGACCCCCATCGGCACTTCCCCACTCCTGTCCCTCTTGCAACCACCAGTGATAATGACACTTAGTTGTTTGTGGAGTGCTTAGAGATCCCCCAGATGAAAGGTCTTCAGTGCTGGGGCGGCTGACTTGGCCTCCTCCGAGGGGTTGGGGTGCCTGGGAAAGGAAATAAGGCAGCCCGCCCTGCCCTGCTCAGCAAGCTGGGGGCAGGTGCGAGGCAGCTACCCCGCTTCCAATTTTCAGACCATTCCCCTCCATCCTCCTGGAAGTCATGGATTAGAGCCTCCACCTGCCCGCCCAGGGCTTCGGAAGAGAATCCTCAGGCAGCAGAATGGGATTTGGAGTCCGTGGCCTGTTTTCGGCCTCGGGGGTCCAAAACTCAGCCTCAGGGCCCCCTTCCCTCGCCTGGGGAACCCATCCTCCCACAAGCCCCTGGAACACTGAGGTGACTAGAAGGGAAAGGCTTGTTTCTCCTCCCTTCTTTTCTGGTGCAGGGATCCCCATTGGGAGGGGCGTGTTGATGAGGGCAGTTAGGGGCCCTTGTGGGCGCTCTGTCCACACCCCCAAGTGTGGACAGATCCAGGAAAGAGAGCTGCAGGTGGGGACCCCTCCCGGATCTGGAAACCAGCCAGGGACCAGGGGGCGATAACAGAATGAGGCTGTGTGCCCCTGCTCCCCCACATCTCACCCAGAGCGGTCTGCAGTTTAGGGGACCAGTCCAAGGTGGCCACGGGGTAGCCCTTCCTCCAACAAGCAGCAGAATAGATGCCTCCGTTGTGGAGAGCGGGGAGGCCCAGAGGCGCCAGCCTTGAGCGGGTGATGTGCAGGGCAGCGCCGAGGCAGCCTGCTCCCAGTTCTCTGTTAGCTGTGCTTTTTAATCCAATGCTTTTCAGAGTGTATTCACTCGCCCACAGAAATAGAGCCCTGTGCTTTAGGGGTGACTGTCATATGCCTTATTCTTAATAAAATATCTGAAAAACACCCAGGCCAGACCTCTCTTCTCTGGGGTGCTCCGCCCACCCTACCCTTGTTCCTGAAGGTGTGGGGGAGATGGAGAGGTTGGGGAGTCAGCCAGTGGGCTGGGTGAGTGGGAGCTGAGGTTCTGGGGTCCCCTCAAGAAATATTCCTCACGGAAGATAGAAGATGCTCTTCTGAGCTCTCCCCACCGCTCAGGCCAATCCCCTGTCTCCATGCCACCTCCATTTAAATGAGAGGGGAAAAAAAAACCAGACCTTGCGTCAGAAACGGTTGGCTAGGGTTGGGAGAGCTAGATTGTAAGTGCTTCCTACCTGGAATTACCCATTGTCCTGACCCTGAAAGAATCCTGGCATCTGGCATCGTTGGCCACGCCGGTCCCCTTCGCTGACACCCATCCCCGCCTGATCCAGCGGCAAGAAGCCCAGCAGCCCAGAGAAGAGCCCTATTCTTACCCTCCACTAGTGATAGTTATCCTGGGACCACCGTTTGACAGCTGTGCACACCCAGCACCCACAAGAATTCAGTGCAGGCTTATGTTGTGGAAGTCTCTAGCAAAGCAGCAGCCCTGCAGTCTCAAGGCTGCAGGGGGCGTGTTTTTGCTGGAACCCTTCTGAAAACAGGACCCGTGGCTTCCTTTCGGGCAAATGCCCTTTTCCCATCTCAGTCCACATGTTGGGGGCTGACCACACACACATGATCCAGGTAAGATAGGTAAGATAGGCCACAATGATTGAGTTGGATTTGGGCACATGACTCAGTCTGAGCCAATGAGAGCTGATCTCAAGACTTTTACTGGAACCATTCAGTCAACACCCCCAGGTTAGGTGCTAGGGAACAAACTTTTGGGGGGTTAAAATGGCAGAAAATCAGCCTGGAGGTCTGGCAGGCTGTTGGCCACAGTGAGAGCGAGGGCTGCCTGAGTAGGAAGCTCCACAAAAGCAGCAGAACCAGATGGAGCCAATTCCTGAGCATTAAGTGGTCTGGATCCAGCTATGCCTGCAGTCCAATACCCTTGCCCTTTACAGCTATACAGACCAATTAACTCCCTCCTGCACCTTTGTCCTTAAGTGGTCAGCATTAATTTGTGGGGGCTTGTGTGTGTGCGGGGGGGGGTCTACTTTTTATTTTAAACAATTTTAGACTTAGAGAAAAGTTTCAATAATATAGAGTTCCTGTATAGTCTCACTGAGCTAAATTCAAGGTGTCAGTAGGCTGATCACACGTACCATTTGAAATAAGACAGTACTGTTGTTCTCTGTCCTGTTTAAAACAGTACATCTGATCAGCTTGTGTATATCTCTCACATAGTTTCCCCTAAGGTTAACATCTTACTTTATCATAGTTCAATTATCAGAACTAAGAAGTTAACATTGGTGCATGACTATTAACTAAACCACAGACCTTACTTGAATTTCATCAGTTTCTCCTAGGGTCCTCTTTCTGCTCCCTGCTCCTATCCAGGATCCCCTTGCATGTACAGTGTTCCCTCGCCACTTCGCGCTTCATGTTTTGCGGCTTCCGTGCTTCGCGGGTTTTTCCAAAACATTCATCAAAAAATAAAAATGAAAAAATACAACCATGTCGGCAGCCACATTGCGGAAAGGAGCGTTGTTTCATGTTGATGCGCGAGAGAGAAAGAGTCTCCGAGTGAGCCTAAAGCTTCTATGAGTCAAGTGAGAGCCTCTCCTCCGCCACCGACACAAGACTCTTCGCCTCTCTCAGAAAGCCATGTTGATTAATGTTTATTACTGTATAAGGTTTTGTCATTAACCTTATTAATTAGCACTGACACGTTTAAGTAAATACGTATACTGTTGTAATTTTTGTCTTAAATGAGTAAAGTATGAATACTGTTTACATATTTAAAACATTCTTGTACCCGCATACATGAAAATTCCTAGGGGCAAATCCTACTTCGCGGTTTTTCAGCTTTCGCGGAAGGTTCTGGTCCCCATTAACCGCGA
>PVKE010002134.1:0-16820 GCA_004027555.1 Craseonycteris thonglongyai
AGTGGGTTGAGTGCTCGCTTTGCAGCCCCGGAGACTGAGGATCAAATCCCGGCCCCGGCCCAAGAGGAACCATATGTTGAACTGGGGAGTGCCCCCAGTTTAGTTCTTGCCGGAGCCTATGTGGGAGGCTCCCAGCCCAGTTCCTGCCCTGCCCAGCCCTGTGCCCACCTGTGGAGTGAAACTATGTGGAAAACTAATGCTGTCAACTATGGAGACTGCTCTGGCCCCTCCCCCTCTTCTCTCTCTCTCTCTCTGTCAAAAAATAAAAATAAAAAACTTAAAATAAATCTTAAAAAAAGAAAAAGAATGAGAAGGACTCTGGGGCATGTCAGCCTACTTCTGATCACACTACAGTGGAGATCATAAACAAACAAACAAACATGGCAAGCTCAGGAACTTTAGTCTTAGATCAAGGCATGCTCAGAGACCCAGAGACCTTCTAGGATCCTTCCTGACCTTGAAGCCACATTGTGGATATAGCCAACAACTAGACCCAAGTTCTGTTGTTGCAGATTGCAAATTTATAGTGCAAGGTGATTTCAAAGGGTTGCTATGCCTCTTATGTAGAAGTTAAGGCCTTTATTAGAAAGAGTGGGCCTTGAGAACTGAGACAGGGGCATTTTAGGAGATTTCCATGAGTCTGAGTTTCTTTGAACCCCTAATTCTTCAGAGACTTCTTTACCAAGAGAAGTAAGCCCCTCCTCCTATCTTTCCTTCTTCCTAATTATCAGGTTATAGCAGCAATTACCTTGGAAGAGACTGCCAATCAGCTCAAACCCAACCAGACCATTACTGACTGCATCAAGAACTTCTTCAAAACAAAGCTCCTTTATCTGTAAAAGGTAAGAGAGCCATTGTGTTCAGTGTCCCTGCACTGCACATAGAAGTTTGCTTTGAGGGACTGAGGAAGAAAGGTGGGAACAGAGACCCATTTGTGGGGTTGTACGTGTGCTCGTGCCATACTGAGGCACCTCTGGTAAGACCCCGGGGTCGATCCTCTTGATAAACCAACAATATGACAAAATTCTGCCATTGTATTAACAGTTACATAGCAGATAAATGATAGAAATATACATGATCAGTAGTTGCTGTTTTTCTATAGGCACGATGCCACTTATTTTACAAATACAACAAGCACAGTGCTGCAAGCATTGGGATAAAACTGATGTGCAGTGACTATGACAATTTGCTGTTCTTTGGCCCCTCCTTTTAATGAAAAGAGGGGGCATGGGGGTGGGGGCCGCCCCCAGGACGCAGGAGAATAGATTCTATGTCACCTGAGAGAGGCCTTGGGCTCGCTGGAGAAGGAAACTGCCTTGGTGGCCTCTCGGCTTGGGATGGCCCATGATGCCAGTTTCCTGTTCTCGGGAGCTCGTGTCCCATCCTGTGCAACCTGGTGCCAAATGAAGTGGACTTCATTTGGCTGTACTTCAGAAACATCTAGAATAATAGTAAAAACAGCCATACCTATCGTCATGATGTTAATTAGATTGTACTTATTGACCACATGCCAGGTACTGGCAGGTACAAAGTAGTTTTCAAGTCATAGCTCTTTTAGACCCTGACAACATCCCCATGAGTGAGGTGTATTTGCTAGAATCCTGATTATGGATGTTCATAAAATCTGAACATCTACGAGGTTAAATTCCTAGCTTAAAATCACTCAGGTAGTTAATGATAGAGCTGTGACTCAAACCCGGGCCTTGGTGGTTTCAAAACCCAAAACTTTAACTGCTACCTTGTTCTCACTTCCTTTTGCCACACATGGCCTTATGTCCTGCATGTTTTGTTTGGTACAGTATGTATCCCTCAAATCCAATCACTTTCCCACCACTGTCACTCTAATAATGAATGCTAGGATCTTTCCAAAGGATTACTGTAGCAGCCTCCCAACTGGTCCATTTTCACCCATTTCTGGCCCCACTTTTAACCTGTTATCCACATGATAGTCAAGGGATGATGTCAAAACATACCTCTAATCACGTTATACCACCTACTGAAAACACTAAAGATTCGGGTAAACACCTACCTCCTCAGGTCAGTTTACCCTTCCCTCAGTCTGGGGCCGCATGGGGCCCACTGTTACCTGACTCTCCTGTCCCCTCCCTTGCTTTCTCTTCTGCGGTCTCACTCACTCCTCAAATCTGCCAGGCACTTTTCTTCTAGTCTTTGCACACACTTTTCCCTCTGTCTGAATTGCATTTCCAAACTCCCACCCTACCCTGCTTTCCCCTTGTTAATGCTACTCTTTCTGAAGACCAAAGCTCAAATGTCATTTCCTTAGCATAGTACTTCTTGTGTTTTATTTTTATTTTTTAGATTTATTTTTTATGTTTGAGAGGAGAGAGAGAGAGAAAGGGGGAGGGCCTAGAGCAGCCTCTGTAGTCGTACATCATTAGTTGTGACATAGTTTCATTCCACACAGGTGGATGTGGGGCCACACGGGACAGGATCCGAACTGGGAGTATGCCACTGAGATATCTCCCCTAGGAGGTTACTAATTGTGCTGCAGCTCAGCACATAGGGTTTGCATGGGCCAGGCCCGGAATTGAGCCCCGGACCTTGTGATTGAGAGGCAAGTTCTCAACCGCTGAGCTATCCTGGCATCCCCAGAAAAGTGTTTCTAATCTCTAAATTAAATTAATTCTCATCATTGAAAGCTCTCACAACACTTGTCTTTTCTTGGAGGTAGTTCAGAGTTTGCTTACCACTGTACTCCCAAAGCTTAGGATAATAATTGGTAGATGGTAGGTTTTCAAACAATAGTTGCTGAACAACACACTTCCCTGGGGTGTCAGAAAAAGACAAGCCTTTTCCAAAAGTCTACCATGTGCTTCGTTCTGCAGAGGATAAAGTTTTCTAGAGTGCAAGTTCAGCTATTGGGCAGCCAATACCAGCCAGATGGCCCTAGGCACCTACCTGTCTGAGCCTCCAGAACAGCTGGTAGGCCTGGTGAAGGCATTTCAGGTGGTGGGAACAATGTTTCAGGTTCACAATTTAAGTGGCTTATTTCTCAAGTAAGGCAACCCAAGGAAGCAATTGCTTAACACAGAAAGCATACCTTCCTGCCCTGCCCGCAAAAGCCTCCAGGGTGAACTGGTTATCTGAGAGTAGAGATTGGAAGGGAAACGGAGTTTAATCCTTTCCTCCTGAGTGACTGGTCTACACATTTGGATCCCAATTCGGTGGCCACCCAGGTAGAAGGCGTGATCTCCAGTGACCAGGCTCTGGTGGGTTATCTCCATAGGGAGCTCTGGGCATTCTGGGCAAGAGGCAGAGGCGAGATATGCATCAAGGCTGATCCCCAAAACTGCCCTTCCCAAGCCCAATGTACTGGTCGAACACGTTTTGCCATCAGAGATTGATTTTTGGCCTCTAAAAACTAAGACATCAGATTGATTTACCAGAGTTGTTTCAGATATAGTTGTGCCTCTTAACTATGGAGATATGCTCTGATAAATGAATTGGTAGGGGATTTCATTGTTGTGTGAACATCACAGAGTGAACTTATACAAACCTAGATGGTGCAGCCTCCTACACACCTAGGCTGTATGCATAGCCTGTGCCTTCTAGGCCACAAGCATGTGACTACACAAAACACAAGATTGAATCCAGCATGAGAAAACGATTCATTCAAGAGACCCAGTAAACATGAAATACATGAGGTTGTGGCTAGAGGAACACGGCATACTGTGTTTGAGTCTATATATATATAAAAAACAATATATATTGAGTCAATATATGTTATATATATATATGACATTCTAAATAATAAATGAAAAGTATGGGGTGGTAAATACACAAAGAAGTAACGTAGTAGTTTATTATCAAGTGGTATGTACTGTATACATAATTGCATACTACCTGGCCAGTTACAGAATGGGCTACACAGCAGGTATTTTCTGTAGCAGCGTCACCACCACAGAGATGTAAGGCATTGCGTTACAACGTTATTACGGCTGCAAAGTCACTAGGCAGTAGGAATTTTTCAGCTCCATTATAATCTTACGGGACCACAGTGTACGTGCAGTCTGTTGTTGACTAAAACATCATAACACAGCACATGACGATTATTATTTTGATGGGATCCAGGAGAAAGAGTTTGGAGAAAAGGCACAGCTAAAGAGCAGAGTCTGGGCAGTGAGTGAGGGAAAGAGAAATTTCCTCCGCTTTATAAGCCAGTCCTTCTATTCAGCAAATTTAGAGACTAGAAAACTGTTTTTGCTCAGACTGAACATTTGAGGGGGGTAATTTGTTATGGGTAAGATTCTTGCAACACAGCTCCTATTATTTTGGCTGCCATAATCCTGCTGGACTTCGTTGCTGGTGAAAAGAGACGATGTTTGACCTTGCCTGGAAACCATAAAGCCACAGCAAAACACATCTGGCGAACGCTGCTGGGGAGCAGCAGGACCTCTTCCACACCAGGAGGACTTGTGATCAAAGGCTCAGGTGGACTCAAGCCGTGCATCCGAAGACACCGAAGGTCGTTCTTCAGCATCCTCTTCGTGAGTAATGGAGAATAAACATGATTAGGATACCAAGTGCCTTCTCCAGAGAGCTGAGCTTCACACACAGGAGCCTGCCCAGTCTCCTGAAAATGATGTGTTACTGATTTGACAGTCAAAAAAAACAAAAACAAAAAACCTGTCAGCTGTGACGATCCTTTTGAAAGTCGGTGCAAAAGAAGCCGGTGGAATGTCCTCATTGAACGGCATCACTTCCTTCCTGGGACCATCAGGGCGCCTCCCCAGCCTCTCAAGCTAGTAGGTTCTGTTCCAAAAGGTCAACCTGGCCGCAGGAACCCAGGGCGAAAGTTGGCGGCCAGTGCAGCGCGTCCCTGCTGGGGGCTCTGGGCCATCTCTGTCCTCCTCCAGCCCGGGAGGTGAGCCCCGGGCAAGGGCTCGAGAGGCTGAGCTGCTGCGGAGACACGCCGGAGGCCGTGCATCCCCAGGAGGTAGGGGGCAGCCCGCCAGCCGGTGCGACTCCAGCCCCCCGCCCCGGCGCTGCCAGAGCCCCGCGCACCCGGGAGCAATGCACGGGGCGCGGGGCGCCGCGCAGGGCAGGGGTGTGGGGACCCACAGGGACCCCGCTCGGGGACTGAGCCCGCCTCCTGACCTTCCCTCTCTGCAAGGAGTCAGAGTGCGGGGCCGGGGAGGAGGCGGAGGCCTAAAGCCCCGGGGTGAAGCCTGCAGGAGGACCGGTTTGCAGAGGGGAGGGAGGAATCGCCGAGCCGCTGGACGCGGGAGGGAGGGAGGGAGCGAGCCCCGGGGAGCGCGCGGCTGCGGAGGGGCCGTGGGCCGGGCGCCGGCCGGCGTGTTGTGCCCGGTAACCAGGGCCGCCCGGCTCCCCGCAGCCTAGCCGCGCCCGGGCTCCCGGAGACGGCTGGCAGCGCTGCCTGGAACCTGTACGAGCCCGAGACAGAGAGAGAGAGAGAAGGTAAAGGGAGAGAGAGAGGGGAGAGGGGAATGGGGAGAGAGGAGAATATGGGTGCAATCCAAACCCACGGCAGATCGTAAGCAAGTTTGTACTTGCATGCCGGGTTGTGCGTGCTTAACGGGAGGGGTGGCGGCGCTGGCCGCGGTGTGTGCTCTGTGTGCTCCGCTTGCAGGAGGGGCTCCGGAGGCGGGAGCGTGCTCCTGGCAGCTTGTGCGCAGCGATCCCTGTTCATCTCCCCCTCTCTGACTTGTCATTTCCGCTTGTGGCGCCTCTCGTGGGCTCCAACGCTGCAGGAGCCAAAGGCAGCCACCCTCTTACGGGGATGGTCGGCACTGTTGCTATCAGATGGGAGGTGGAGGGCGTTGGGCACAATCTAGGAGCCTCCCTTCCTGCACCTCCACTACGTGAGGAAGGCCTGGGAGAGGGAGGGCGGGGAGCACAACCCAGTGCTGGAAGCCGGAGCCCCCAGGCCGGGGCTTCAGACTCGACTCAGCTGTCACCGAGCCAACGCTTTGCAGACAGAGCCTACGCTAGAGGGCAAGATAACTTTCATCCCCTTGCCAAACAGACTCGTTTCCGACAGAGATCTTTGCATTGCTCCCGGAGGAGTTCTGCGAAAGGGTGCTTCACTGGCTGGCAGGTGCCAGGCACAGTGCAGGAAAACCGGGCCGCAGGCAGCGGCCATCAGCTGCAAAGCGAAGAAGGGCCTTTGGGTTGGGCGTGTGGTCTGCAAGTTCAGGCCTTCTTCCCTAAGCACTCAGCAGTGATGTGGGCCCTCAGCATCCTGGAATCCCCCAATGTTCATTGCTGAGCTTTTCGGTTTGGGGTGCAAAGCCTGGGTATCTGCAGTTTTTCTGTGAACGTTAAGGAAGTTCAAATAAATTATTATTTTTTTTCTTTTCTTTGCTGCCCCCCTCCTTTTTTTTCTTCGCCTGAGAGCCACCGGCCTATAGAAAGCATTTGTATATAGACGCTAGACCTAGGCCAGAGAAAGTGTAGTCATTTTCAATAAGCACAGGTTTAATGTGATCCATATCTGCATAAAATGCTGATTTAATCATGAGTCATGAGGATGGTCCTTTGAGAGACTTGCTGTTTCCCATAATGAAAAAGATAAATGGTATGCATAAAAAGTACCTGACATCCCCAGAACAGTACAATGAAACCCATGCAGATTTTGTCTTGTTTTTTGAATCTGTTCATTACTTTGTGGCAAATGTAGACTAAAATGTGTCATATCAAGGCTAACTTAATACATTTCGTGCAGAAGATACAGGCAGTACTTGGCTGACTCAGATACGCTAGCCTTTGAAAGTATTGGCTCAGCCTGTACTTTAGAGCTGCATTTTTTATCTTTCTTAACTAATGACTTCTCACAACTGTTTATTTCTGTTGTCACTGTCTCCATATGAAGAGTTCTTCTCAATTGATTCCTTCCTAAAGAAGCAGGGATTGGGGAAAGGTACTTTACTATTGAAAAAGTTCCAAGAATTGCTTGTGTTAAATGTGTGGGGCACTCTCTGATGAATAGGCAACAGCTTCTTGGAAGTGAGAGAAGGTATAACTGACACCGGATGTGAGCTACCCGTGGGCAAGGCTGGTAGCATTTCCCAGCTCTAGATGCTGCAGACACACCCTGTGGCCTGAAGGTGACAGGTATGTGGGACCCAGGACTCCCCTTTAAGGAAATCTGCATTTCTCTTCCCCTGCAGTGTGTTATACGTCAGTCTTTGGGGACTAATCCAACCAGGCCTAATGTTTGGTAAGGCGTGCAATATGTATAATTTAGCAAAGTTGGGAGGCCCATCGCTGATATCACTGGGCATGACTAATACTCCAATCTTACCATATAAAGTTGACTTATGACACTTAATATCTTTCATGCCAGCCAGCTCTGTATTTTGTCTTTTGATTACTTGTTCACCTTTTTGGACCAACTCTTACCATTTAAAAAGTTTTAAGAATTGCTTATGTTAAATGTGTAGGGTGCTACCCTAGGGCGTACTCATGAGAGTGAATAATTACTAGCACTAGTGCATATACACTAGTGATATACACTAGTGATATGTTTATATTAACTCCAGGATGCCCCTCTTCTTCCCTTTAACCATCTCCCATCTTTCTACCATTTAGCCATCTTAGTTTTTCTTTTATTTAATTACTGCCATTAGTAAACTGTGAATAGAGAAAAAAAAATTACAGTTAGACACTTATATGACTTATTCCAGCAATGGACTTAGATAGAAAAGGATCAAAATATATTTTTTAACTCTTTTATTTTTGTTTAAAAGATTTTAATGGGAGCTCTATTCTTGAACACATTCAGCCATCTGATTCATATCCATACTTCACATTTATAGTGTAGCAAAGCGCTGGGAGTCAGTTCATGTTTGATGATGCCTGTGCATCTTTTCCTGTTAGAAATTAACCACATCATCTCTGATTGTTGCAGGGTTAGGATTTTCTGCAGTAGTTTCTTGGTACTTAAATGCTTGGTTGCATTGCTTTAAGATGCGTTCTCATGGCCCGGTGCTGTTTCTTCTAGTGTTTTTCCTAATGCATTCCTTTTTTTAGGAGCACAAACAAGAAACTGCTGTAGTAGTCAGTTGTCCATTCTGCTTAGAGACTGGAAAGGCCATGTTGTGGTGATTCACTACGGTGCTTAGTTAAGAAGCGAATGTGGTTCAGGTAGGAGAATCCCAACTAGCAGATAAGCTCAACTCCCTCTGCATCCTGCACAATAAATGCAGCAGACAGTAATCGATTGGACGTTCAGCTTGTTTCCACAGTACTCTGGGATTCCCCGTTACAATCCTCACTCTATTTTCCTGTAATATTGTTTTGTTTTGTTTTTTAATCATTTCTCCATGTGGTACTTAAGCTCTAAGGGGGATTTATCTGTCTTATTCACTGCTGTTTACCCAGTACCATTGTCGAATAGTGTCCCGATAAGTTTTTGCTGTATGAAATAATAAATACAGGAATCTTACCTCTCTACTTGCTGTGGTGGAAATACTTAGCTGCACTGTAACATGAGTTTCTTCCCCTGGAAGGATTGGGAGATGGTGCAGGGACTGCTAATTGCTAATTGTCCCTTTCCATCCCCATATCAGTTGCCCTCCTCTAGCTCTTGTGCCCCCCACAATAACCTGCACCTATTAAAAATATTTTCATTACCCTGGGAATAGTGAGCTCATTGATGGTGCTGGACCTTCTGAAGTTCTGGTTCTGTAAGTCATGCCCCCAACAAGAGCACTGCTAAATAATTAGTCAGGGTCTCAGGACCTTGTATCAGTAGTTGGTTTGGCTGTCACTTGTGCTACCCTTGGAACTGGAGAGCACACTTGAGAACATCTTTGTTCTAGGCCAGGGGTGTCAAACTGGGGGCCTCCAGGCTGCATGTGGCCCCTGAGGTAAATTTTTGTGGCCCACAATGCTCTGAAATAAAATGAAAATAGAAAACATTGTTATGAAGAAAATAGCGCTTAGGGGAGATCGAGGCAGTACCGTCCACACAATTTCCTCGTGAACCCTTTAGCTACTGAAGACGAGTACCCATGTGGCCCAGTGCCTTTCCTGGGGGCCTGTGGGCGTGTATGAACACGCTGACTCAGTTCCGGCGATGTTTGTAAATGTGATGTGGCCCGCGTGAATCTTGCGTGTTGCACCAAATGGCCCGTGTTTTAATTGAGTTTGACACCCCTGTTCTAGGCTATTCTCTCAGATTGCAGGTGGAGAAACCAAGGTCGGGGGAAGGAAAATGGGAATCAGTTAATTGCTGAAACTCTAGTACGTGCCAAACAATCTGCTAGGAACATTATGTATTGATCATTTTAAATTTCATTTATGCAGGATTAAACCTATTAGCATAAAATTACTTCATTTTAGAATACAAATGAAGAAACAAGTGCTCTGAAAAGTTCATTTTCTTAAAGTCACATGGACAGTAAAAGCCAGACTTAGGACTCAGCTCCTGCATATTTTGGTTCTTCACTCCCCACCCACCCCCCATGATGGGTGGTTGTTGAGGACCTGTGTGTATATCAAACCAGTTCCAAATTGCCCAACTAGGTGGAACAAAGCTGAGCCTAGAACTCGCACCTTCTAATTCCCCTTTCTTTTTATTATCTTTGGTTTATTAATTTGAAATTTCTTATCAAAGCATATGTCCTTTTAAAAGTCTCAGTAAAAAGCAAGAGTATTGTACTTTTGCAAAAGAGGAAATATGTATATACATGCAAAATATTTTATCTTGTGTCTAAAAAAGGAAGGATATTGCATCAACTTCTTTTGCACTGGGGAGGAAGGGGTTCTCTGGGGGGTGTTTCAGAGAGGTAAGGTATTTTAACCTTAATTCAATAAAACCAAAATATGTATTAAGGATTAGGTTGTGCTCAGGGATATACTTTGTATCAAAGGGTGGGCAATGCAATAAGACTTATGTACAATCTCTATGGCTGTGAAACATTCACAGTCTAGTTAAAATGAGATAAGACTAACAGTGATCTCAGAGGAAGATGAGACTAATAATGCTGACAAGTCATACTTACAGTAGTATAGATTGTTAGTGCTGGAGGAATTAAGGGGAAATAATGCTGAATGGGTGGTGGTGTACTTAGTAATGGGTCTTGGGCTAGCTATTGAGTGATCCTTTGGATTCGTTCAGCTGAGAATATCCCTCAGAGGGGCAATGTGAAGATATAATGAAGAATTATTTGGTGACAAGGTTTTGAAGTGAAAAAGCATTAAGAAATAACTTACACAGCTCATCTACTACTGAGCTCAGTGGATGGCACTATGGCCCACAAAATCTCAAGTCAGAATCCCAAGCCTCATCAGAAATACCTTGATTACCCCCCTTCCTACTTCCTGTCTTTCCTCCCAGACCTGTCACCAGTCCTGTACGGCTGACTTTCTAAAGGTGTTTTGAACTTAACCCTCCACTCATTGGACTGTTTTGGCCTCTCACCATCTCCCACCTGAACTTGTGAGAGACCCTTCTAACTGATCTTCCTGGATCTTCTAGTCTTGTTTTCCTCAAAGATACCCTTAAAAACTGTAGCTGAAATAATGTAATCAAACTTGTCCAACCCATGCCTGTGGGCCCCATGTAGCCCCCAATGGCTTTGGATGCAGTCCAACATAAATCCATAAACTTTCTTAAAACATGAGACTTTTTTTTTTTTTTAACTCACCAGCTATCGTTAATGTTAGTGTATTTTATGTGTGGCCCAAGACAATTCTTCTTCTTCCACTATGGTCCAGGGAAGCCAAAAGGTTGGCCAACCTTGAATTCTAATTTTTACCTGTTCTTTTCTAGCTTAAAATCCCTTAGTTGTTTCCTGAACATGGCACACAGGACCCTACCTAACCATCTGGCTGCTAACTCTTTCTTCAGCCACAGCTCTAGAATGTCACCCGATAGATTTCTTCACTTGGAGGTTCCAGATAGAATCAACCATCTACTATAAGGTGGTTCCACACAGAATCATGCTGTTTCTAGTGTCCATACTTTTGCTTGAGCTAGTCATTCTGCCTGGAATGTGTCTTTCATATTTTTCAGCTAACAAACTTGAACTCATTTACCAAGTCTCTGTTCAGGGGTTAACTTCCTCCCAGGACACTGTTCCAAGCCTCCACATTGGCTTAGCAACCAATCTTTGTATCTCCCATCTCTATATTTGCACTTACCCATGGTATTGTTGTATTATCTTTGGTATGTTTTATCTCCCTCTGTGTTCTAAGCTCCTTAACAAATAGAGTCTATGTCATATTCATCTTCTCACCCCCAGCATTGAGCTCTGACACTCAGAATATAGTAGTTACA
Organism: Craseonycteris thonglongyai; assembly: GCA_004027555.1. NCBI lineage: Eukaryota > Metazoa > Chordata > Mammalia > Chiroptera > Craseonycteridae > Craseonycteris > Craseonycteris thonglongyai. Next base: position 11,267 of record PVKE010002134.1, read on the forward strand.
CTGTAGTAAGCTTACACGTAGTAAGCTGAAGTTGGACACAGCAGAGAAATTTTGAGTTTTACGAGGTATCAAAAGAGGAAGGGAAGGGGGAAGAAAGGGGAGAAATAGATATTTTAGGATTAATCTATTGTGTCACGTGAATGTGAACTAGAAGAGGGTAGAAACATGGTTAGCTCTAAAGAGAGAAATAGACAAGTAAATGGTAGGTAGATAAACAGATAGACAGACAGACAGACAGGTGGTAGATAGATGAAAGAAAGAAAGAAGGAAAGAAAGAAGGAAAGAAGGAAGGAAGGAAGGAAGGAAGGAAGGAAGGAAGGAAGGAAGGAAAGAATAGATGATAGAATTTCAGGAGGTTATATTTTTGCATTTGGAGAACCTAGCTTTCTGACAGCTTAGAGCTATTTGTAATATCCCTTAGGCATTTCTCCCTGTCTATTAGTCTTCAGATTAAGGTAGCTTTTGTATGTGGGCAGATGGAATATTCTTCTCCAGGAGATGAAGGCTGCTAATGGGCACATGATTACAGCAGGACTGTAGGGCCTTGATGTATGACAGACCAGACACAAGTAATTATTTCTCCTCTGAGAAGTACTTGGAGGGCCACCCACTAGGGTCCCATCTGTAGCCCAGAAGCTGCCAAGAACTGGTCCTTACTTCTAGTAGCTATTCTTTCAGGTCGCCGGGGGAAGCTTGCCACTACCTTCTTACCAATCAATGCTCTTCACGGCACCCTCCCCTGTGCCCTAACCTGGTAAGTGGCCTGTCTCAGTCCATATACCTTTCTGATGCTTTTTCATGCACCACAGGGGTATTGTGTGATGTTGTGTGTCATTTTCAAATGGTAGTCTGAAAAAGATATTGCTATCAGCCCTGCATTTGTGCATTCTAACCAGAAACCATTGTATACCAGCATTAATAATGACCTCTTAAAATCAATTATAATTGATTTTACACTCTGACTTAGTCAGTCCTTCATAAGAAATACTGTTTGTAAAATGACCATACATTCTGGTTTTAATAGAATTTTTGATAACACTCATAGACTCTTCCTCTTTGCTTTATTCCTTTGGCAGGTAGACCATCCCACATGTGTGCTGTGTTTTCTTTACAGTTTTGCTTTTGTTAATATCACCCTCCCCTTCAGTCCCATCCCCTTACTTTTCTTCACCTTCATCATTCTAACGCAGAGATGAGTGTGAACTCTCATCGCATGTTACTCTCATGTAGTCTGCTTAGTTTGGCCCCTTGGTTAAGTTTCTTTCTCTGGGTGCATTTTGCACCCTCCTCTTCTTTCTGTCACCAACAGTTCTGTTCATGGCAAGATCTGCTCTTCAGATCTTGGGTTAGGAAATGCTTATTCGAAGTACATGTCTCAATGTCAAGATTTCATCAACTGCTCTCCTACCTCTTTTCCCCTCCCCCCGTCCAGAATGATGAATTACACTTGACCAAAGCAGAGAACTCAGGAAGAAGTTAGAGGGAAAGTGCCCACTTGCTTAGCCCATCCTAACCCAGCCTTACAACTGACATTAGAGTCTCTGTGTGTAGGGAGGAATAAAGCGAATTCCAATACACTTTGACTTCTAAAGTCAGAAGGTTTGAAACTCAAATATTTATAATGAAATAGTTTTACATTTATATGTTTTGATTCATTGAATTGTTAATAGGAACTAAGATGTGATCTCATTCCTGGAAAGTACAAAAACAAAACAAAACAAAACAGCAAATGGTGTGTGCAAAGCAGGCTAACACAGCGGAGGTCAGAGAACCCGTGAGGACTGAGAAATAGGCTTAGTGTTTCAAGTGTAAGTACTTTCAGTTTTCATAGATCAATGGAGAGTTTATAGTTTAAAAACAAACACACAGGGATGGAAGGAGAACTGACTCTGGGTGGTGAGCGCACAATGCAACAGAATTGTACACCTGGAATCTATGTAATTTTTACTAATGAATGTCACCTCAATAAATTTAACAAGAAAAAAAGGGAAAAAAAGAAAAAAAACCCGTGAAATAAAAGTGAACATTTCTTTTTATCAACTAATTTTATTGTATAAGTCTCAGGTATGTATTTATTATCTATCAAATGTCATAAAAATACCTAGTGCTCATCTTTGCCTAGGACTTGATAAGTATTTCCAAACATCAATCATTTCACTTGGTAATGAATCATTTATTCAAATTGAATAGAAATAGTTCTTTTAGCACAATGGTGAGTTATGTGGATTTTTTTTACATGTCACAATTCTAAAATTTGGTTTTCAGGTTCCCGAGTTCAGTTAAGAGGATAGTGCTACACCAAAAGAAGAAAAAGAAGTGGTTCCATCTTTGGGAGTGTTGCATCCTCGCTGGCTGCTGCGAGTACCTGGGATCTGTGTTTGACCCCGTTGATCCAGAGAAGTTCACACATGGATTGCAGAGCAGCGTAGTGCTGCACAGGGTGGAGAGTCTGCGTGTTGGCTTCATGCTACAGGTGGGACCATGGCAGCCTCCAGGATGGCCTCTCGGTCTCCTCGGGACATTGCCAATGTGATGCAAAGGCTGCAAGGTAAGGGACAGAAGCATCGTTTTAAAAAATACACTTTAAATACCAATTTACCTCAGAATCTTTTCAAGTTGCTTGTGTTTTAATTCAGTTTTATGAAACTACAAGAAATAGCAAGTTGATGCCTCGTACCCCAGAATTTTCAAACTAGTCCATGCTATTTTAAGATTCTATTTTCATTATGTATAAAACAAAACAAAGCAAAACAAAAACAAAGCTCTTTTATTTGGTTTTGTGTCTATGTTTGTGCAACCTGAATGGTTATTCAGTGTCCAGTGAGAATTCAGAATTATCGCCAAACTGTCCTTCAATAACCAGTGACAGTACAGCACTGTGACAATGTCCTGATAAGGTTACTATGACAGTGGTGGACAAATAACAGTATGCTATTGTCATATACGTAAACCAGTGGCTTATTTATCCCAATGAGAAATCCCTTAGAGAAACAGAAAGTCTTTAAGCAAAATAAGGCAAAGAGGCCCATAGAGGTGAAACGATGTGACAAGATGAATGTTTTGTGACAGTGTATGAATTGGAACCACATCACTCACCAGTGTTCCTTCCCTACAAGCAAACTGTGTTTTAGAAGACAATTACTGTGAAATGTTAGGGCAACTCATGGATGAATTCCTAACTGTCAATTTTCTTTAAGCACAGATATTCTGTGAACCATTGAAGTCATTATCAGCTATAGATATATGAAAATATTGCTTCTTTTCTGTCACAATCCCCATGTTACCTCTCTCAGCCTTCCAATGTATATCTTCACAATAGAAAAGTATCCAAATCGCTGTGTCCAGTGAGAATTCATGGATATTTGTTCTAATCTTTGTCAAGAGAGCGTAAACATAATGTTATAGTTTGTCTTTTAGGTTTTCTAGAATCTCCCCCAAAAGATTCATGTGGTTTTGCACCACAGCCATCAGATTTAATCCGTCACAACCCCACTTTTTTTGCTTCCAATGGATTGAATGTGCATAGCAGCAATTCCCCGTGAAGTACTCTTGACTTTCAAATACAGACCAAACTGCAATCTGGCTATTCATGGCTCAGGACATGCTCCCAGCTTTAGAAAATCACGTGGGACTGGGAGTGTCTCTTCCTGGCTAGGAACCATCGATCGGAAGCCCCTAGTCACATGAGCAGCACCCCCTCACATTTATCTGCCTGGGCAGATTCATGATGAGTCAGTGCAGTTGTATGTGTTTCACAGGTATTGATGGAAGATCCCACTTGAAATGCAGAGAGATGCTAGTTAGACAAAAAACACATCCCTGCTGAATGTGCGGGCATAGACCTCCTTCATGGATGGACTGCAAATCCTCTGGTTGAGTCTGCCCAGTGCCAGGGAGCCCCAGTGTAAGTTGTGTGTCTTCCTTTTGGGAGACACAACACAGACCTTGGTGTTCCCTTCCTCTGTGCCTACCTTGGCTGTTAGCCTGGGTGCAAATTACTGAACGTCTTTGTGCTTCAGTGACCTCATCTACAAAGTGCTGGAAAGGAAACCTGCAGGCCCCTTGCAAAGCCATAGGAAAAGGTCATTAGATAATAAAGCAGGTTTTCCTTTGAGTCTACTAAATGGGAAAATTCTGCAGATGAGACATGTGTTGTAATAAAGGGAGAAGAGCAAATTTGAAAAAAAAACTTAATCCAAAATCAGATTATGGTCCTGCAAAGAACTTTACTTTTTATTCTTATTTTTCTTTGAATAGCAATTTTTTTATTAAGGTGATGGTTAAGGGTGAGAGCTGAGGGAAGGGTACTGATGCTCAGTGTTTTATTTAATATTTTTAAAAAGATTAATTTTATTGTTTGAGAGAAAGTGAGGGGGGCAGAGCAGTCTCTATAGTTGTACATCATTAGTTGTGATATATTGTTCCATTCCACACAGGTGGATCTGGGGTTCCACAGGGCAGGAACTGAACTGGGGGCCTCCCGTGTGGGAAGCAAGAACCTTTGTCACCAGGTGCACCTCACTTCAGTGTATAGGTTTGCACGGGCCTAGACCTGGGCCGGGGCCGGGATTTGATCCCCAGACCTCATGGTTGCAAGGCAAATACTGAACCTATTGAGCTATCCCAGCATCCCCAATATTTAATATATATTTTTTGTGGTGGATATAGAACTGGTTTTCCTGAGAGGTCCCTGGGTCCTGGGAGAGCACTGTAGTCCCCCACACCCATCCCACACTAGGCCTAAGACAGTGAGTGTCCTATCTAACGACTATGCATTCAGGAACCGGAGTTGCAATGTGGGCTGTTCTCCCCTTGCTTAGCCCTCTCAGGATCGTAGTCATGATCAGTGAGATAATAGATGGAAGGTGCTTGAAAACCCACCAGCACGGTGCTATGGTGAGCTGTTCAAATCGTCATGGAAGAAACTTGGCTGAGAAGGCACAGGCCTGAGTATTTGTTGCAAGTTTTTCTAGTGGAGAAGATTTTGGGAAGAATGATAATGACTTTATACATTCTGTGCTATATAAAACTGTCACTTTGTTGCATAATAAAGTGACTATTCTTACTGTATTAATTATTTTTTTCCTTTATAGTTAGAGTTACAACATGTCATAAGGGTATCTGGCTAATTCAGAACAATCAACCTGACAATTGAGAAGATAAAATTTCTGAGCACTTGATATTTGTCATTAGCTTTCAGTATCAACTGCTTCATGTATTAATATAAACACAGTGGTTATTAATGGCCACACAATTTAAGGTCTGCATCGCCAGAGAATGCAACACATCTCGCCTGCGTTAGTGGAAGTAAAATGAAAGGGCTGGGAGTAAAATGAAGGGATCTGGGAGCTATGTCTGTTAACACACTGATCTGCTGGGTTAGCTGTGCTGATTCAGTGGCCAGATATGTCTCCTCCGGTTCTCAGTTCTTATTGTACATCCTACTGATGCTTTGAGCTGAAGCAAGAGTCGACCTCTGGACAGAGGAGATCCGGCTTCCATGAAGTGGCCTTAGTAAACTTGCTGGCCGGCTGGAACATCCAAATGTGACCAA